>JAFLJL010003131.1:0-20000 GCA_018398815.1 Conus ventricosus | reverse complement strand
TTTGTCAAGGAGTTTTGATACCTCAAATTCAACTTTGAGGTTACACAATGGATCATAGCATTTCACGAAACTTCGAAGCTGTTGACTATTCATGTATCCATATTAAAAAAAAAAACAAACAGGAAAACAAACTGGACAGTCAGGATGACGGGCCTCCCGCTCAATGACCAACTCCTAGGAATATGAAAATAAGAATAAAGACTGTATAAAATGTTCCACAAACAAAACATAAAATATCACCAGTGATCAAAAAACAAAATTTGAACTTTTAGACATAACGTAGACCTCAACCAACATACATATAAACCCCATACAAAACCAAATGAACGCCTGTTTTTGTAAACAACAAAAGCAATCAGCGCACACACCATACTGAAAACAGAACCAAAACGCATAAATAAAAAACTATCATTTTCATGTAACGAAACAGCTATTCTACATGCAACAGCTGAATACCAGAGCTTGACATAAAAGTGGCTACAATTATGAAACGACGCATACGAGCCAGACAATGTCACAAAAGATGCTGCAAGCCCAGGAAAGAATATCAAAGGGACAATCCCCCAAGGATGCAAAGTCAAAACAAACGTAGGGAGAATCACTGTAAAATCGTGACAGATCATGCTTCCCAAAATGACCATAAATGTACTTTAAAAATAGTCAACAAAAACAACACAAATTATCGTATTCATGTATCCGAATCTTAAAAATCCAGTGAACAGCAAATAAAATGAAAAGCAGCACAGAGAAAAATGAGGGTGACGAAAGAAATCTGGTAACTTGTACCAAAAATGATCATGTCCCACAAGCAACAAATGCCTTTACAACCAACAATATGCCAACCACGGTTAACATCAAAAAAAAAACGTAACAAAAGAAACTTATTAGTTATCACTGAAACCCAATCAAAACTAGATATCAAACCATAAACAATCATTCAACGAGAAAAAAGATAAAACCCAAACAAACTTATAAATGCATTGAAAACTGAAAGATAAAACACAGACTACAACATATTCTTGGAAATCTTAAAAAAGCAGCCCCATACAATAACATATCAAAAAGATGTAAGCTATGCCTTACAAGAAAGTACATATACTTGTAATCCACAATGCAACATTAAATATAGAACAAAATGTACAATTGCAGACACAGAGGAAGTATTTTTTTTTTTATTTTATCATTGAATAAAATTTATTAAAAAAAAACACACCTGAGAAACACATGAAGCACGGAAAAAACCAACAACCGCAAGATATATATATATCCAAAGTAAAGGAATCTTAAAATTCATCTACAAATTGTTTCGAGCGCGTTGCGCAGTCAACAGATGGTTTTGTTGCCCACCACCGATGTAGATAGCGTGGGGCTCACCTTGGCGGTGTTTCACGATGCGGTTGCTGCACTGTGTTGTGAGCTGTCACTTTTGTTTTGGTGTATTCACTAACAACATTGCCATTTAAGCTCATGTTTTCTATTTCTGTTTTGGTGTTTAAAATGCTAAGTGTGGTGTTTCCATAGTATTAACCATTTTCAGTTAAACTGAGATTGCCACCTTTTGAAACTGTCTGTATGCGAAGCCTTGGGATGTGGACTGGGGGATGATTATGAAAGCTTCGTGCGCGGTCCACTGCTATCTTCAGTTTAGCCGTCCTGCCCTCTCTATGCTTGTGTCTTTATGCGATACTGACATATTATTTGGTTAGTTGTTCTATGTTTTTGTCAAGGAAGTGTGAATAGCTTTTGGTCCATTTTATATAATTCTAGTGTGAGCTCGTACAAATATGTTTATGTCATTTTTAACAAATGTTTAACGAATGTAGCTCCCCCCCAAGGGTTGAGCACTTAAAAAATGTTTTAGGGCATCTTAAATAGACTGATCTTAATCGCTCCTCACGTGAGCACTGGTGGCCTGAAGTGTTTTGATAAATGGAGAAACCATTTTAGGCAGTCAACAAAATAATACCGTTTCTTCTAATCCGCAATCAATATATTAAAAAAAAAATGAAACTAACAAAAAGTTTGTACATAATATAGATGGAAAGCAGCTTTCTCTTACCCAAATGCAAAAAAAAGAGACAACAACACCACGATTTCAAATCAGGCGATCACCACCAGCCATAGACAAATAAACCTTTGAAGATCAAATGAAAAAATGGATAACCATTATTGAATTAAAAATGTAACATCTGTTTTATCCAAACAACACTAAAAAAAAAACAAGTAAAAACAAGTACAAAATGACAAAAAATTGTGTGAAGGCTGATAAAATCAGCAAGTACTACAAATGGACCAAAAGAATACTCCCCACTCCTTGACAAAAGCATCCAAAAACGGCAAAAAACCGGACAAATATGTCTCATGACAGTATCCGCACCTAAATCAAATGAACTGCAGAGCGCATAACCCTAAGTGACAATAAACGACAGCAACAAAGAAGCTTTCAATAACACTCATAAAGACCTCAACCCATTTGTTTATAACAATCACAACATGTAACTAATAAACCCATCCAAATCGAATTAGGCACAATAAGCAAAAGCCTTCTGGAAAAATAATAAAGAACGTATAATCAAACTCTGGAATTCAACTCGGAAGAACACTTACGAACGTTATCCAATGGTTCAAAAAACTCAATAAACAAAAAGTGATACAGTATTCATCACATTTGACATAGTAGACTTTATGCCCATCTATAGATGAGAACTACTCACTCATAGCCGGGAATGTGCCAGACCACACAGACATCACAGGTCAAATGGAAATCATACTCCACACCAAGAAAACTTACTACACACAAAATGAAACCGGATCAGGCAAACGCAACTGAAACCGCAACATTCGACGTAACCATGATCATAGATGTGCAGAACATGTGAACTGGTCGGACAATCATCTGTCCAACAGCAAAAAAAAACTCGGAAACTATCGGGCTAACAGAACGAGCCGTCTCACTATCCAACAATCCAAGAACCATTGAAAACTAGAAGAAAAACAGGCAAAATCGTCCTAAACCACATCTGTAAAGATTAACCAATGAAACAACCAAAAAGGATTAACTACTTAACATCACACGATCTCAACAATCACATAGACAAACCATACAAGAAACCCAACGATACACCTCTTTAGGTACACACCAAAAGTGACCATCCACCTCTGTATTAAAGACATACACATGGCATAAACAAGAGACTATCAAACCTTCTCATAGAGAGTGTTTAACATGCAGCATAGATTACCAGAGGGCATACAAACAAGTGAATGACTATTACAATTACCAATACAACCAACGAACAACACAAAATAAAGCAAAGAATAAATAGAGAAAGAAAAAGCATATGTATAACCCCACCACTCACGGAAACTCAAAACAACATAGGGAAAGAATCTTCAAAACCAACTACTTCATTTCCAAAAGAACAAACTGGCCAAAATATTTAACAAAAACACGCCAAACTAGCGTACTCATGTATGCCCAACCTCATAAAACCTAAGTTACGCATCCATCAAAATAAAATCAACACAGCAAGAATGAAAATGGAAATCGTCAATTGCACCAAAAAGCAGCCCACTAAACAATAAAGGTCTTTACACAAACAACATTGTATCCAGGCACTGTACATCAGCAAATGAAAAAGTAACAGCCCATAGATCACTGAAAGCCACTTCTCAAAAAAACCAGATTTGCAACCACAAACAGTCTTTTAATATAGAAAAATATAAAAAAAACCACCAAAACAAACTGACAAATAAATCGAAAACTTAACAGACGCAAAAACAACTACAATATATGCCTGGAAACATCAAAATAAAAAGAGCATCACCATACAGCAATGTTTCAAAAAAGGTGCAACCTAGTTTATCTGAAAAATGTTAATATTTCAAACCACAACTTAGCAACGTTAAACACAAAACAAAATATATACAACTGCAGGCAAATAATTTGAAATCGTTGTTAGTGAATACACCCAAAACATAACCTAAAGCAAAAAAAAACAACCCCAACCCACGTGCAGCCAACCCCACGTGCAAACAACCGCAAACGGAGCCCACACGCTATATATCATCGGCGGTGGCAAACCAAAAACCATCCTGATGACAGCGAGCAACACATCAAACATATTTGGAGTTTGTGAAGATTCCGCTTTAACTTGTGTTACCTATAATATATATATAAATATAATAGATATAAATTATTTATAATATAATATAATATAATATATATAGATGATATAATATATATATATTATATATATATATAGAATATATATATATATATATAATAATATATATAACAAACTATAAATACCAAGAATAAGTACCCCACCGTTCCACACAACTTACAGAGGCAGCTTGGTGTATGCTAGACTGCAAGAAATATTGAAATATAAACGAACGTGGCTCTTATTCATAGATTGAAAAATAGGAGATTCCCATTCAAACTCAGTGGTAATGATTCAGCCTAACTAACAGTATTCTTGAGTGGGTGAATGGGAAAAAATAAGTATAATTGCTTCTCAAAATGAGCCTTCAGCAAGCTGAGATGCGCCAATAAACAGCAAGTTTATTACTGCAATATATATATATATATTATATAAGAGATATATATATATATATATATAGATTATATATATATATATATTGTGTTGGGGTGTGTGTGTGTGTGGGGGTGTCGCTGTGTGTGTTTGTTGTGTTGTTGGGTTGGTTGTTTCGTTGTTTGTTCTTTGCTTGTGGGGTTTGTGTTATTGGGGTTGTTGTCTTGTTTTTTGTTTTGGGTCTTGCTGTCGTCTGCTTCTTCTTCTATTTAGGTAACTCATCCATGATGTTGTCTTACGATTTGTGATTTGGTGTGGTGTGTTGTGTGGGTGTGTGTGATGGTGGTGGTTGGGTGGGTGTGTGGTGGTGTGTGTTGTGGTGGGTGTGTGGTTGTTGTTGTTAGGTTTTTTGTGTTGTGGGTGTGTTTGTGGTGTTGGTTGTTGTGTGTGTTGTGTGTGCGTGCTCGGATGCCATACGGGCCGGGGTGTTTGTGTGTTGTTGTGTTGTGGGGGTGTTTGGGGGTGGGTTGGTGTGTGTGTGTGTGTTTGTGTTGATGTGCGCGAGCGTGCGTATGTTGGTATGTGTGTGGGTGTGTGTTGTTTGTGTGTGGTGTGAGGGTGTGTGTTGTTGTTGGTTTTGTGTGTGGTGTTTGGCGTTTGGGTTTGGGTTTGGGTATGGTTTGTTTCCGCTTCGTTTTTTCGTTTTCTTCGTCGGCTGTCTTCGCTTCGTCTTCTCGTCTTCGTCTCTCTTATTCCTTCTGCGTCTTCTCTGCGAGCGTTCGTCTTCTTCTGTAATGTTATTCCTTTCCGTATTATTACAATCGATTGTGTGTGTGTGTGTTTGGTGTGTGTGTTGGGTGTGTGTGTTGTGTGTGTGTGGGTTCTGGTGTGTTTGGGTGTGTTGGGGTGTTGGTTGTTCTTTGGCGTTTGGTGTGGGGATACGTGGTGTTTTGTCTTGGTTTTTTTCGTTCGTCTTCGTCGTCTTCGTCTATTTTAATTAACTTTCCGCTGGATAAAAGTGATTACAGAACACTTTGTATTGGTGTGCGTTGTTTGTTGGGAGTTGTGTTGTTTGTGTGTTGCGAGCGGCGTCGTTCGTCTGCGGCGTGCTGCTCGTGCCATCGCTCTGCGTGCTGCGTTTTTTTGGTTGTGTGTTGTGTTTTGTGTGTTGGTGTGGGCGTTTGGGGGGTGTGCACGCACGCCGTTTGGTGGGGGGTTGTTTTTGGTTTCACTGTGTGTGTGTGTGTTGTTGTTTGTTGTTGTTGTGTTTATTGTGTGTTGTTTTTGTTTTTTGTGTGTGGTGAGTGGGTGTGTGTAGTTGTGGTGTGTGGTGGTTGTGGTGGGTGGTGTTATTGTGTTATTTTGCTTCTTCTTTTTCGTTTCCTTCTCTCGTCGTCTGCTTCTTTTCGTCTTTCTGCGTTCTTCGCTTCTTCTGCTTCGCTGCCTCAATGTAATGTCATCCCATTGATCACAAACACTTGTAAGTTTGTGGTTTGTGTTGTTGTTGTGTGTGTATTTTGTGTGGCTCGTCGTGCTGCTCCGTTGGTGTTGTTGGGGTGGGGTGGTTTTTGTTTTGTGTGTTGTGGTGTGTGTGTTGTGTTGTGTTGGTTGGGTGTGTGCGTGTGGTGTTTTGTTGTTGTCGGTTGTTGTTGTGTTTTTCTATCTTTCTGTCTCGTCTTATCTTTCGCTTACTTCAATGTGTCCGTCCCCATGTCTACAGACGTTTGTGTGGGTTGTTTGTGTGTGGTGTGTGGGGGGTGGTGGGGGTGTGTGGGTTTGGTGGTGTGTGTGGGTGGTGTGGGGGGGTGTGGCGCCCGTCTGCCGTGCGTGCGTGGCGTCGTGGGCGTGCTTGGCGGCGCGGCGCGCGCTGCATGCGGTGGGTGTGGTGTGGTGTTTGTGGGGTGGGGTGGGTGGGTTTGTGGGGTGTGGTGTGTGGTTGTGGGTGTGGGGGTTGCGCACAGCCCCAGTCCCAAAATTCAGGATACCGTCAGTGGATCGGCGCATGCCACACGGCCCACTCTTCCAGCCACCCTCCGCAACCTAAGTGCATGCCTACGGGAGAGGACGAGAAACTGCGGGGCTATCCAACCTTTACCCTGGAGATAGTCTGTATGGATGACCAATGCGCTCGTCAACCACCATGCCACCTCGCACGCCGTCAAGAGTCTAAACCGGGTTCACTTACCGTGAACACTGGAGGAGATGAACTCTAGAAACATTTGTTGGCTCGCAACCGCAAGTTGAACTTCTATGTTGCTACCACTGTCCTGCAGAATCGCACCACATGTAATTGAATTTGTGTGGATTCCACATGTCCTAAGTTTGGACCGTTTTTTCTTGTCACAACATTTTCTGTACCTACGTACCGAGAGAGTGGCCCGAAGCCGATTGCGCAGTTTCCCTGACTGCTACTCACGGGTGTGCTAGAAACCGGTATCTGGAGCATTTAGGCAGACTCTACAGATATTCCTGCAACTCCCAGTTACATAAGGCCGAGAGGGAACAGTGTTTTGAGGCTGCTAGCAGATTTATAATTTTTGTTGATTTGCCGGTACGAAACTATCCTCAATCCTCTTCAAGCTTTTTTAAGGAAAAAAATGATATGTAGTTTTCTATTCGTTATCCTATGTCTTGATATAACATAACGGAAGGCTGTTTGCGGAAAATGTGAATAGATGAAAAAAATAAAAATAAATAAAAAAATGTTATGTAAGTGGTCTTCAAGACAGAAAAAAAATGAAGAAAAATGTCTATCTATTGGTTTGCAAAAGATGGAAAGGGTGAATCTATGGATAATAAGCTCCCCAATGAGCGACATAACTTTGTGGTTTTCATGCTGATGGTGGTGTGTTTTCAGATCAATATATAGGTAGTTTTACACGAGTGTGGTGAAATCTTTCCCTTACATATATTGAATTGATAATCCGAATGAAGTTACATTCTGGGTGACAAGAAAGAAATGAACATTTTGTGAATGACCGAAAGAAATGATTACATGGAAATGAATTGAACAGTCTTGTTTTACAATAAGCAAAAAACATGGTTGAAATCAACACCAAAGACATCTATAGTTCGAAAATAAAATCAATGTGTAATCATTGTATACACTGAAGGTGCTCATGTTTATTGAAGAGGAAACCCAATGGAAATCCTTTTCCTAATTGAAAACTATTGTAAAAGGTTTTATATGGAAATCCTTTCTGTCAGTGGTGATCTCCGGAAAAGAAAGCTTATGTGATAATCCAGAAATAATCTTGGAAGTATCATTGTGAAAAAAAAAAATTGTATTGGTTGTGAACACGAATCTGATTTGGCTCAAATTATAGTAAAAAATGTTGGCTAATGAATATAAACAATATGTCTATGTTGCTCAAGTTCTAGCACAATATGATGTACTAATGATACATGAAGTAGTTGTATCTAAAATGTGCATGAAATCAAGGGTAGGTAATCCTTCCCCCTGTTATATGTTTCCCTGGACCCAATCTAGAGAACTGGCTACTACCACAGTGAGCCGGCCGGATGGTGGACCCCCCGATCTCCTGCTGCTGCTATGGACGGTCGTCGGTGAGCCGAAGATCTACCCTACTTTACACGCCCTGACCGATGGCGCCAGCCGACCCTACGTTTAATTTCATCGTATCGTGCGTGTGCCACACCCTTGGCTGCCCGTCGTGCGCTAAGCGACGCTACGTTCAAGGTTCAAGGTGGTGTGTGCCACACTCCGGTCTGTGTTTGTGCCAGCGACCGCTCCTTCCCGCTCTTCCACCTACCTTCCTTTGTCATCGACCTGGAATCCAGACTCCGCTACGATATTTACATGTTGACCACCACTCACTAGTGTTTATACCAACTGCGACCGAGCTTGGCAGAGACGCCACAATCAACTTTTTTTTTTTCTTTTGTGTTGAGTCCCCACCTGAGAGCTCGTGACATCCGTGGGCCTCGTGCTGCCGCGCGTAGCATTATCAAGTTCCATAAAAAACTCTATTGGGTTATTTATTTGTACACCTGATTGGTGTGCCATCGCATAAATTAATATGTATAAATCTGGTTTTTTTTGGGAATGGCGCAGCACATATAAATAAAAGAAAAAAGAAGGTGCTCTGTTGCTTGGCAGTCCCCTGTTCGATGGAGTTTGTGTGTAAGTAACCCAAAAGCGTGCAATGCTCCAACAATTTCTGATGAGAGTCAAGACAGACAGACGACACATGCACACAACCATTGCCAATCCGTAACATCGTAACCCCGTATGAACTTTTGCACTGACCTTCTATATTGTTAGAGTTTTTTCGTTGGGACCATTCTAATGTCCCCAATTTATTAAGTTTAAGGAACACGTTAACAACTGTGTCGTTGGAAGCTGGATTGTTTTGTATTGGCTATGAAATTGTTCAGATTTATTGTTTCACCGTTTTCAGAACGGGATCTCCATTGTAAAGTGTCGGAATACGAGGGTCTATCTTTATCTTTCTTGCTTTATTGACTTCTGGTACCCTCACACCCCCCCCGATTAGATCTATTTCATCTTCACTTGGATGATTGCTTCTAACATCTTAGATTCTTTCTCGGATTTAAATGTATGAGTGCTGTCCGTCGAATGATTTAGAAAATAAATATCACCCTAACTAATAATCTCAACGAAATTGCATGGCTGTATTTTGCCTAGAATGATTGATTATTAGTTGACTTAACAGTGTTTTTGGGCTTTATGAGGGCGCCGTACTTTATTCATTGATCTGATTAACAATTATGACTGCCTTACTTATTGTTCATTGATTAACTTATGCATATTTTGTTTTATGAAATTGAGTGCTGTGTATTCATTATGATTTGATTTATGCTTTTGATTACCATGGGCTTTATTGATGCAGGCCTGTTTTTTGAGCGCCCAGTGATTATAAGGCATTCCCAAACCCTAGCGATTTATTTCTATCGTTTCGTTCCCTTCAATTATCATAGTTTTTTTTTTAAAGTGTATAGTATATGTTTGTGAAGAAAAAACATACAAATACAGTAAACCTTGACTATATTTCAGTGCCATAGATATTAACGTGTTTTTTTTATCGTTTGGTCCACTATTAGATTCGTTATGCCCGCTAATGAAACGATAACGTTTTTTCACTAAATATAACTTACTAACTGTAAGCATGTTTGTCTGGAAAAACTTTACTGACTATGTTGATAAATGTTTAGGCAAATTCGGAAAGAAATGAAATCAGAGGAGACAAATGCTGGAAAGCAAAACAACACACAACTCACAAAGAGGTAACTAAACACACAAACACAGCAAAAGAAACTAAACGAGCACAACAGCAGCAGAAGAAAAACCAACAACAAAAAAGTAGAAAATCTAAAAGATCCAAAGACACTAAAATTGCACAAAGAGAGATTGAGAGACTAAAAGAAATCCAGGAAACATCTCCCAGATATTTCAGGCGAACAGGCAAGTAGCTAGTCACCCAGTCTATACACCCCATCTACCTTTCCCAAATTAACCTCCCTTTAAGGAAAAAGATGACATTGTCAGTTTCCTCCTCTTCAGGTTGAAACCCAAGCCCGATTTTCCGTTATCTCAGGAAAATCGATGGGTTACATATCTCTCTCTACTAAAGTTCGCTCTACCTCTATCATAGTTTGGCAAGACAATGTGTGTCGTATGAACTGTGAAAGAAACTTTTTAAAAAAATGTCAATGTACCCCAATGTTTGTAAATACTTTTCGTGTATCAAAACCTAGGCAGATAAACCTTGATACTTTTTTTTCTGTCGGGGGCTTCGACGTACTGCTGGATCAGATTTCATTGGCCAAGATGCGTAAAAAACGTTTCAGACTTTGACCTTATTTTAAGAGAGCATTTTTGGAGTATTTCCATGGATTTGGCTACATGTTCCATGTGAAAAAGATGAAAAAACATTGATTGCTATATTAAGTCTGGCCCAATCGTACAGCGTGTCTCCCACCCCACTACACATTCTTTTACAGAAGCTATGTAATATTTTTGGCCTCCTTTCTCATGTCTCCTGACAGTCAAATAACTCCCTTCCCCGTGTCATCAATAGAGTCGCAGGATTTTGCCTCTCAACCTGTTCAGAAGACCCCCACACTCTACTGCTATATCGAGGCGTGGTAACCGTCCCACAGTGCGTGGTTTTCTTATCATACACGGCCTACTTCTCCGATACCCCATCTCTCAATTTTCCGCGTCGTTTAAAAAGCAGGACATGTAGCTTCCAAATGTACAGGGAATCTGTATGAACCCATGCAGATGCTTAAGCGAGGCACCTATAATGCCCCTTTATATTACGGGCATTCAACGGTTTCGACAATCACCTACAACAATCGACTGCTCTTGTTGCGTTGTTCCGCCCCGTTCGCCTTTGGGCTCAGTAATGTACAGGAAAGGTTACATCTGATTCTGTTGTTTGATCAGTCTAACGTTCTGTGTTTGCGTGACAACTGGGCTTAACCATTTGGGGTGTCGCAAAAGACTTTTTCCGATAGCCAATGCGAGTACTAAACAGGTACGGTGTTCTTTTGAGGCTGTGATGAATTCCACTAGCTACAGTTTCCTGTCAGTTCCCTGACTTTATGATATAACGTGCTGTGTCCTTACACAGCCTGTCGCATACCTCATCAGTGAAATGTTCCTGAGTTCCTGTGAAGACTTACTTTCTACTGATGATAACCCTTTCTTTACTGCCGTTACCACAAGGCTTAAACTAACATTGTCGAAATAACTCTCTGTACTGAACCCTGATTATTTAACTGGTCGCGAGTCAGACTTAATTTTTAAGCAAAAGCAGATGAGTCATTGAATCAAGTTTCAGCTACTTCTTCTGTGATAAAGTAGTCAGCGCACTACATCTATTATTACTCCCAACAGTGCTCGTCAACATTTTGAGAAAGATCTACCTTATGATCAGGTGTTGTTCCTCGACATCCGACCTACATGCGTTCTGTAGCACCTTACCTTAGCTTGTCGGTCATAGTGGTCTCGTCAACTCATGCCAATTCTTCTCACGTTTTGTTCGGGCCCGTTTTAGGTCGGATTGCCCAAAGTACTTACTTATGTGTAGGTTGCAGAGAACAGTAACCTAAGGAAAATTTGTCCTAGTACCCCCTTTCTTCTGCCCCTTTGTTGATGCCCCTTTTGACCTTGCTGTTGACCGTGTGGTCCGCTGTCTCCCTCCCATCGAACATGCAGAAGTATTTTCTCACTTCGATTTGACAAAGCCACTTCAGTGCCCACCTTGCCCCTTGAAGTATCGCTTCTATGAGTGTAGCCCAGCAGTTATTATCGTTCAAGAATAGGCGTTCCTAAGTGATACGTCTTATATCAACCCCCCATTCAATTCGATCCGGAGACATTCATTGCTATTTGGCTAATGGCAACGCCAGCACCAATACCATCCCTCAACGAATTCATCTGATCGCTCCATGGCACTCTCGCAAGCATGCTCAAGATGACTGTAACCTGTCATCCCTAGGCTCATCTTATTTTTCCTCGCTATTTTTTGCAAGGAGAATGCCTCTCGAAACCAACAGGGCGCCCCAAAAAAGAAAAAACCCAAATTTTGTGTGTTTCAGCTGTTGTTCACTCGTCCTGCCCTAGCCCCTGTTGCAAAGCCTGGATTCGTCAATATCAGGATGCAAGACGCGAACCCCTCTATGCATATGTTTTAGCTCAAAATGTTTTGCTGACACGGCAAGTGAGCTATTGATCATATCTCGCGATCTCTCTATAGGAAAAAGTAACTTTTACCGGAAAGCGAGAGAACCGTCCTTTCAGGTTGAACGAATGAAGGGTGCGTTTCTCCTCCCTACAGAGTAAAACAATGGCTGCTATTGGTCAGGACTTTCCAGCACTAAGGTCCCATCCCGACTTCAATATGATCAAGAAAAGCAATGACTTTTCATCATCTAACAGTTAAGAATACATTCTCGTTCTCCAGTGAGTTGTCTCTCAATCCCAACAGTACCTCACAGACATCACGATTTCCCGAAATTGTATCCACGATTCTACGAAGACTGTTTCCCTCAAATGCTTCCAAACTGGTGCTTTCTTGACTCTCCTTCCAAGTGTTGCATCATTCTGTGTCGCGACACAGGGCTTGCATACTGTATTACAGTTACCCACTACACACTCTCCTGTCCCATACCCCCACCGGATCTCCCTGTCCTGGGTGTTCTATGTTTATGCTCAGGTCACCATCTGTCCCCGTGAGGTACTTTGTTGTAATGGCTTTCTTTTTTGTCCTGTTTTTGTGTGTTTTCTGCCCTACCCATGTGCTTTCACTCGCAGTTCGCTTCTACAGTCTCCAGATTATGCGCAGGTCCTTTGTTCTCTATCTTCCTTACGGATCTTTATTAACCTAGCTTTTTCCTGTTGTCACAAGGCTTCTGGTAGCCTTGCCGGGTGGCCTCTGGCGGCGTGGGGCCACCGGAGTACCGTGCGTGCACCCGGTCAATGTGGGCCTTGTTTAAGATTCCAGATATTCCCGCCCTCAACACGCCACTTTGCCCGGACTGCCGAACGCACAAGGGCCCATCTTCAACCGTCCCTTCCCAGGTGGCATTGCATGGGCATACCGTGCCATGCTGCCCGACCCAATAATGCCTCCTTCTCGGTCACGACAGTGGTCATGACCTTGGATTGTATCTCCATCCGTGTATACCTGCACTAAAACCTGGGTTTCCCGTGCTAGAACCGCCTAGGCATCGTCCTTGTGGACACTCGATGGCGGTAGTAGGAAACTTTTTCATTCAGTATGTCATCTAAACAAAGACCCCCTAACAAAAAAAAGAAACGATGAGACATGCACCCTATGGCGAACTGTATAGAGATTCAATTCATATGAGAATAAAGAAGTCAAAAAAAAGGAATCCCTAAACACATGGCCAACTCCTTATGAAGCAAAAGATCCATAGAATTCCAGTGCGCAGTGGCTCCTTTGGCTTGTGCAAGTGGTCGTGATTATCTCAACAGGATTTAAAATATTAAAACCCTCCGTTCTGTATTACCTTGTTCACGTCTACGAAGCAGCTCTCTTCTGCTGAAAAATGGTGCCAACTCTGCAATCACAGTTAAGTTTCCATTCACACCTTTCGCAACTACTCGAAAGATAACAGATGTTTACTTCCTGGAGTACTGAATCAAAAGCCACTGGAATAAAGTCAGTGGGTTCTCATCCATAATTAAAATCTCTAAAGAATGACTTAATTTGAAACTAACCACCTATAATTACTTTTGCGATGCCAGCCCCCCTAGTTCGAAGGGTTGTCCATGAAAGGTACGCCGGTTACCATCGCCTTGCGGTTGCAATATCATGCTTTGGCATTCCACCGAGCCTTTCGTCCAGGAGATCGTCGTACTGTGGACAGAAAAGCATGACGAATCTTGTTACAAATGCGTTATACTGGGTCAAATGTAAGGGTGATCATTCACTAATTCAAAAAGTTTGTCCAGAAAAAGAATCACATTCAGAAATAAAGATGAAGAAATGGCCTTTCTTGACTAAATTGTGAGTCAGACTCCTTCGGCTTTACTATGCACATAAGGTGTAACATTCGCAAACACGGTCATCCTCCTAGAGTCCCCGCTGGACCTCTATAAACATAACTAAGAAACTAACTAAACCCGCATCAGGGATGATCTACACTCCAATACCCTCTAGAAAGAAATTGACCAGAATTGTAGTCACGGGGGTCCTTACCAGACTAAACCTTCATATTTTTGTCTCAAAATCAATATTTCCGTCCAGCAGTGTACATCAGCTTCATCCCTCTAAAAAAGGGTTCAGTTGTACAAAGTGCTTGATCAGAGGTCAGGGTGAAATCGAGGAAAAGATGTCCCTCACTCACAGCATTAACACATACGAACACACCAGACTCGGGGCGGGACTCCAGCCTCCTAGAAAAACTCGAAGTCAGTATTTGTCACAGTGTCAGTCCCAAGTAAGAGCAAAATCCACCAAGCATAGCAACAAACACTAGAAAGTTATCAGAGCATCGCTTAGATCTGTCGTGAAAAGAACCGTTTTAGTTCTTTGTGACAGAAGGTTCTGAGAAGAGATGATAGATATTCTTAGCAATTCTAACAGGACATACTCCATGAAACATAGGGAGTAAAGCAATTTGTCGACCTATTGAGCTATTATTGACAGAGATAATCTTCGTATAGTACTCTCAGAAAACCTTTAACGGCAAGTAAGAAGCAAGAATCCTGTTTCCTCCTGCTTACTCAGTCACTTCTGCAACTGTTCAAGGAGAGCTTTCTTTAATTCGATATTTCGTACTACATACCAGAAATTCCGACTTCAGACGATCTGGAGGCAGTGCAGCTCGTACTCGTTAAACAAGGTCTTACGATTGATGGTGTTTGTATCTATCCTTATCGCCAGCTTTCGGTAGGGTCCGAAGATCTTTGGATGTGTAATTTCTCAGCTCCCTTGCCAATCTTTGATTTGGTGACTGGAATGCCATTCTCCACAGTGGGAATAACCACCAATGCAGGAAATTCTTGAAATTTTATATCATCATATCGCTTGTGTCGGGAATTCAGTCACCGGGACCGTTTGTTCCTCCTTCTTTCTTTGAGACTCACTGGGTTTGGTAGGCCGATGTGTGACCCTTCGTGATTTTACTTAGAATGGCAGGGCATACGGACTAAGCGCATGATCACTTTCAGATTTTGTTAATTATTTTACGAAGCAAATCAGAGTCCCCGCGGAAACAATGAATTTCGCTCTGCAGATGTAGTCTTAGCACAGCAACAGATTTAAAGTAGACTGCCGATATCTGCTGCAGTGTAGTTGATCCGTTTGCATTCACTAAAGTGATAGTAGAAGTCTAAGAAGCGTTCCCAAGTCCCTGATAAACCAAATGATGTCAAACCCCGTTTATATAAGATCAAAACTGTTGAAGGTAAAGAGAAAAGGTGCGCAAGGACGTTTTCAATCCTATGTGGGGAAAATAGGTTAAACACAGCGGAGCTAAGTGTCGGTAAAACTGTAAAACTAAGAAGAAAAATCATGGAAATTTTTTTGTTCAAAAGTCCGTTTAAAAGTCATTCAAGGAAAGTCTGAAACTAATCCGAAATTAAGAAAGTCGCTACATCAGTAGATGAAAATGTTTGCAAGTAAAGGATCGATTATTTCTAATAAAAAAGGAGTTGCATATCTTGTTTACTGTTACATGCCATCAAAATTCGTCCAGCTGATCATTATTGCAAGGAATCCACTTTCAAAAGATCAATGGATCAAATATCTTGTTCCTTCGTGCCAGTAGTCTAATTACAACGGCTTTTCACATATGAGTAAAGTGACGCCAGTTTGAAAGCCAAACAACGCAGAATCCTGACCAGATGACATTCATTAGCAAGTTAATTCAACATTTCCACTGAGGGTTGTGAAATGGGTTGTGTCTCTGTGTTTCAAGTTTTGGTGTTCAGGTATTTTCCTCCACCTTCTTGGTAAAGGTGTAGCCTAGTCCTAAACCAGGAAAGATCAGTCGAACCTGAACACTAAACGTCCTATAGCTCTCACTTGTTGCTATGTAATATTGAGAAAATGGATATTCCGAGTGTATCATTAGAATGTCTGACTAGTTGTTCCCCATTTTTCAACTACCGCAGACTACTGATCACCTAGTTCGATTATCTGTTCAAACCTTTGAGTAAGGAATCATATGTCCGATTCGGTTTGATTAAAAAACGTATACACAACGACTTTTTTTCTTGCAGGACTGTAAGCACTGTATGCAAAGTAATTGTACTCCAATTTTATTGCTAATTTTTGTGTCTAACAAGTTCTTGTTAATCTGCATGCGACCTTTTCGATCCGTTTGACAAGAGGTGTCCCTCTGGGACAGCCTTTCTCCATCTTTCAATCGAAGATTAATAACAGCGTCCAGTCATAAATTGAATTGATAATCATTAAATGTTGTTACTTCTCCTTCTCTGCCAAGGAAAAACTGTTGGCTCAGCAGCTCAACGTCAGTGTGTTTTAACTGTTTCACAGTGGGTTTCTGACAATATGTAATTTGGCAGCGACTAAACAGAGTTTACATTTCCAGAGAAAAGAGCTCATCTTGAACCACTAGCATCTCAATGTCATAATTAAAGGTTTCCCAAAAAAGGAATTTTTTGGGGTTTTATTTTTGATAACACTTCATTTTTGCCTCACAGTTAGTCATAAAACAATCGTGCCATCAGTTGAATGTTTTTAATGATTAGTACACTGATTGGGGTCAGACAACGAACTTGGTTTGCGATTGGTTCGCTTTGGTAGACCAAAGCTAATTAGTATGCTATAGGTTCTGACAGCAAAGTCTGACCCTCAAACCCTTGAGCCTAGGCATCATCAAGACTCGATGCCCTCTGACACTTACACATCCCAAAAGAGGTTTTATTTAATGTCGTGAACCCCCTCTGGCCTAAGATTGTGTCTTGCCATATTACTACCTGAAAACTGAGGCTAAGCTGAAAAACCCTGCGATTAGTGTCATAATCCGACTGTTAGACCAATATACGAAACCAATATGAAGGGGCCTCCGCTGGGTAGGCTATTTGCCCCATTTCGGCACTGCATGACCTTGAATCCTGTTAAACGGCCATTACAACTGATGGACCTCCTATAAATCCCAATCCTAATTAATTTTATAGGTAACTCTAATTTCGAAGACTCACCTCGATGCTCATTTAAACAACTTTATCTTGCAATGAAACATTATAAAGATTGTATCCAGATTTTTACTGATGTTCTAAAAAAGGGTGAGAGGCTGCAGCGCCATAGGTGTTTTAACAATTTTCAGAGCTACTTGTTAAGAAGTTTGCGATTGGTCGGCTTTTATAACTGCTAACTAAGGCTTTAAAATCTCCCGCAGGCGGGTCCATCATCAGAATATCCTTATTGTTAGCAGGCATTGTTGGCATTGTCCGGCTTTATTCAAGAGAAGTTCACAGACCTGGTGGCTGATATTATGAGCTGCTACTCACTGGCTCTTCGAAGCATAAAAGTTTTCTTGGTCCCCACCACATGGAAATCTTGAACTCATGGTGACAAACACCAAACAGCTCTCGGTGCAGGCTTGTTCCAAGGCCTATCATTTGGTTCCGCACTCTGAGCACGCATAACATTTAGGGCAGTAACTGTGCAGAGTGAATTGAATCAATTCATAAGAAAATTGTTGAAAAGGTCACAGATTTAACCAATCCTTGCCCAGCGTGGACTAACCGAAGAGGAAACGGGGTGTGTCACTTACATATTGCACTGATAATAACCACATTGATATTCAGAAAAACCCCCCCCCCCCCCTGGTGTTGCGTGTACACGGGGCGTTAATCATTTTTTAGACAGAAGTGCTGATTTGATGTATCAAAAAGATGCGTGTTCCACCAGGGAGTTACGTTCTTTTTCTGCGATTCAGTATATCTTATTTTGGCCTTTTTGTGAAAAGGTTAAACTTAATTTATAAAATATAGTGTTTATAATTATACAGGTCCAGCGATGGAACTATAATTGGCATTTGCCTCATAATTTTAAGCGATGTTTCATACTAGTATGTAATGTGATCCAACAACTCAGAATAGAGCTATCCGATTTGCTCCGAATCCGCAACCCTATAAACAATAACGAACTTTCGAACGGCCCTTCAATCCCTCGATGCCAATAGGATATTGAGTCTTACACTTTGATGTCTGTGTCAGAATAATGCTAAGAATTAAAGGAACATCTTTGAAGATTTCAGATATCCTTACTCCAAAACAGCTCCGGTTCTGGCAATGTTACACAAAAGTCCTCTAACTACTGATTCTCCTAGCCAAAAATCATACATCCCTTTCCCGCTAGAAGTTGTTGAAGAGAAGTTGCCATTATTTTGGAACTCATATCATTAGCCCTCCAATATCACCCCATCCTCCCCATGTGTTGTATCAGAAAAAAAGATGTGCTGTCGCTTGCATCGATTCCTTTCTCTAATAAGATACTCTTCGATGCTGAGCCCGTTCTGATTAGAAAGTTTTTTGCAGATTGTCTGATGCTAGGTCTTTACAAATCATCTTGCCAGAAGGATATTCAATCTATGGTTAACCCGGGATCGGCTAAAGACACTTTTACAACACATAGGTCGTTTCCCATTTGTCAAATGCCTTTTGGTCCTTGTGTCAGTCACCGTGCTGTTTTCGCACGCATAGCCATGGTAAGCTTTGGAATCATTTTCATCGGGGCAGTTTTTTGACGTCTGTTCATATTTACATGAGAAGGCCTGGTCAGCCACGGCGCCTGGCAGTTCCTCCTACCGTCGTAACGGTTCTCTGCCACTGGATCAAGCTCCCCAGGCCGAAGATGGGATAAACCCCTGCAACGATTATCCACTAAAAAACTTCACGCACAGTCTTTATGCAACCTCATCACCGACTGTCCACACACCACACCTCAAATCCTTTGGCGATCGACGGGGCAAAGGGGCAACTGGTGAGAGACCACTGCATTGTAAGTCCCACAATCCTCACGTGGCGTCCATGGGTAGTGTCGTTCTTGAGTTCCTGAATCCGAGGGCAACAGAAGTTCGCAGCACCCTTGGGCGACTGGCAGCCTCTTAGATCTGCACTCCCACCTCCCGGCATGGGGACGGGCTAGAAAAGTTGCCCTAACAATGGTTTATTTTTTTATTTCTTGCCCTTTACAGTCTGGTCAGCTTCCACGGTTGACAGACATCATCCTTTTTGCGTCGGAAAAAGCAAAAAAAGGCAAAGTAAACTCCTTTTAGAAGCCTGGAATGGTGCGGTCGAACATTAATGACAAGCCATACGACGTGACCGAGAGAAGAAACAAGCGCTGTGTCGCGTAATGAAATCGCGATACGAATAACATGCTGCTCTCTGCGAAACCCGACGTGCTGATGAAGGCGCCTAAAGAAGAGGAGGGAATACACTTTCGTTTGGAATGGAAAGCCACAAGCCGAAGAACAGGATCCATGGCGTGGAATTCGCCATCAGGACAGCCTGCTCAAAAGCTGACCTGGCTCCCTTGGCGGCATCAAGAACGCCGTATGAAAGTCTATCCCGCCTCAGCACGTCAAGACACCTCACAATCATCATGTGTATGCATCCACGCGCACGACCCAACGACAACCAAAAAGGCTGTTCTACGAACAACTTGACCAGGCATTAGTCAACATCCTCAAAATGACAAACTCGTCATCCTTGGGACTCCCCACCGGGGTCTGCCCTGTGGACCTGTTTGGTGTCTTATTTTTAGTTCCAGGGTCACCCTCTTATCCCCTTGAGGGTGGGGACTTGTGTTTAAGAGGGCTTCTTTTTCTCGTGTTTTTGGGTGTTTTTTTTGCTACCCATGGGTCTGTCACCTGCATTTCGCTTTCACCAGACTCCTAGTTAAGTCTCATGTGCTTTTTCTCTATCGTCTGCCTTTACGATCTTTATCCTATTCGTTTCCGTTTTCA
>JAFLJL010003130.1:0-32328 GCA_018398815.1 Conus ventricosus | reverse complement strand
TACACCAGTTGCGATGATGGCTACCTTTCGTGAATATTTTGTCACCCTGTTATCCGTTTCGCTCATCAAGTCATCCATCACCACCAAACTCGTTTCTGATCATCCATTCTTCTACTTTGGGTAGCCCTTCGATAAAAGTGACTCCTTTCAAAAGATGATATCCAGACTGCCACTCTCCGTAACACCACACAATCTCATCGGGAGGTGGTGTCATTACTTCATAAATGTGATTTATAAACTTAGTGACCCAAACAGTTTTTCCACTTCCTGTTGGACCAGCAATCACACAGGTAAAGGGATGTTTCCACCTTGGATCCATAGCTTCTTCTGTTAGCGTCCCACATTGACATTCTTTCTTTATTCCTGGTCTACAGATTCCCTGTCAGCATCATCATCATCCTAAGCATCATCACTGCCGTCTCTGTCTAACACGTCTACGTCAGCGGACAACCACGCAGCAACGAGAAAACATTATTTAAAACAAAAACAAAAACAAAACCACGGCGTCCCATCGATCCGCAGCGCGCGCGTAGCAACACGACACCCCCCCATCTATTTTTAACCCCACTACGTCAGCAAACAAGAAAAACTTTTTTTTTTATCGATCGTGACTCACCGTGACAAGAACACAAAAACAAAGAAAACAAAAACAAAAACAAAACCACGTGACCTTGACCCCGACACCACCTGCGCCACCTGCCGCCCCCACCTGACGCGCAACCTACCGCCCCCCACCTGCCGCGCATGCGCAACACCGGGGAGATCCTCGCCGAGATCCTCAAAACAGGCATGAAACGTCCCTTACCCTACTACTCCGATGCACCCACCTGTACTCAATAACCACCTGGTAAAGAAAACTGGTTAACTACAAAACAGGAATGGCAGACTGAGTGGCAACAGAAAGGAAAGTCTTACGGCCGTATCTGCGTGAGGCACCCGGCGGAAAAAAGGACTGGACGCGGTCGATCCCCCTTTGTCTCGACTCGACTCCCCAGTCACACCAGATGTTCTTCAGGCCACCAAAAGACTCCCTACACGCTAGAGTCACCCAGCCAACCACCCACAAACAAACACGACAAACTGACCGAACATATACAAAACAGACAGAACTAGACAGGCACTCCGCGAAACGAGAGAGAGACAGTCAGAGCCCTTCACATCCCGGACGAGCCCCCACAAATGTCACGACCGACCCCTGGAGGTCTGCCCTGACAGGATCGGTCTAGATGGGAGTGAAGGGAGTGACTGACCTCACACGCCTCGCAAGAGACCACACAAGAAAGATCACAATACAATACACCATTTATTCATACCGACACCCACATAGTCACAAATAAGCATTCCAACACACATAACATGCACAATCACAATTAAGCATTTCAACACACACACCATACACATAGTCACAAACAAGCATTCCAACACACACAACATGCACAATCACAATTAAGCATTTCAACACAGACATTCCTTTCCGTGCTTCATGTGGTTCCCCACACCTCTGTCCCTCCAAAGTCCTCCGAGAGTATCGGGTTGACTCAGGTGCCCCAAACTGGGTCTGTTCCTGAATAGAGTCTTTCAGGGCCGACACCCTTGACACACACACACTCCCTCCACACTTCTGTCTCTCCCAAGTCCTCTGAGAGTATCGGGTCGACTCAGGTGCCACAAACCGGGTCTGTTCCTGAATAGAGTCTTTCAAGGCCGACACCCTTGACGCACACACACCCCCAAATGGCACGACACAGAGCTAACCACACCAGTCGCATTCGCTGTAGGAGGTCCGTGGACAGTGGAGAACGCCTCCCGTGGACGAGGCGTTGTTGCGGAAAGTCCTGGACAGGGTTAGGACCCTCCAGCAAGGTCCACGTGCTCCTCTCACTGCGTGGCACCAACAGCGCAAGCTTCGGGTGGAGCCCCCGGGAGGAGAGGACACGGAAGGAACTGGAAGGAAAGAAGAAAGAGGGTACTGGAACCCCGCAGTCAGTACGGTCTGAACTTGGCTGCTTAATCCTAACAGCCACTCGCATGATGGGCGAGGGAGGTGTTTGCTGACTACATTAGTACCACCAGCTCAACACAGACCTGAGCATAACACAGTAAACAAACCAAATGGGGAATGTTCGCTAAAGGTCTCCTCACACGAAGCAGGTAAGATATTGCATTAACAAACAATTTATATCTTCATCCTTCCCTCACTCACGTTCAACATTTTCCTTTCTTAGGAACTGAACTAATACAGCAACCATTGCTTTATAACTGCCACCACAATTGCAAATAATAATTCAATGGCACGATTATCCCCACATTTTATAGTAACATTTCAAAATGACACAATTCTCCAACCACGCATCCAAACGACTAATCATGCGTACGCACGCTCGCAAACATAAAACACTCGTTCCCCTTGCACACACAAACAGACGGTGGCCGAAGAATAAGAGACCGGCGATTGTGACAGGGGCGGACGAGCGAGACCAAGCAAGTTCCAACCTAAATCACCAGGTTCTCCCCCATCCCCACCGACTACCGCATCACCAGATGCATAAAAAGGAGAAAGACTTTTGGAAATAATTTTGACTGGCCAGGTTAAAGATTGAATTAACCAGAAAAAGTGGTCTCAAACAATATTTCTTTTATAATTTTGAAAACCAAAAGAAATTGCGCAAAAGAGAAGAATTAGCCGGCTAACAACAAAAAACAAACAAACCACGAAACTGATGCTTACCAGCTACCCTGGGTGACCCAAGTGGCGGGTCAAGCGACTCTCTGCCCTCTGTCCAGTCGAGAGGACAGCAGAGCAGATGCGGAAAAGAGATGACGTGATGTCCTCCCCTACAGGCCGACTGCAGGAATGAAGGTACCGACTGTACCTTCGACGAAATGGTGAAGAACCAGGACCGGAGCAGGCGCTCCCAGAGACATCTTCCGCTCGAGTGAAGAGAAAACCTGCCTAAGCGATGGCGGCCAACATGCCACGCTACGTCATGGTGAGAATACCTCAAGCCTAAGAGGAATGATGCACGTGCGGCAGGTAGAAAGACAGGCGAGAGGCCGATAGAGACAGCCAGTTCAAGCGAAAGGTACCAGCCACCCGTGAACCTGCAGGATGAATTGCACGGGCAGTGGAATTAGAGAGAGAGAGAGAAAAAGTAAACCTAACCTGAGCTGAACGACATTAAGGTGCAAACGCACTACAAGCCACATTAAGGGACGGATACACGACAACAGCAACGACAATAAATAAATGAATAATTCCACCACCTAGATGGGTCAACCGTCATAGGCCTCGTGACAAACTCGTGACAGTGGTGAAAACACCAATGTGTTGTGGATAGTCAGTGGTGAAAACGTCACTGTGTTGTGGATGGTCTGTGGTGAAAACACCAATGTGTTGTGGATGGTCAGTGGTGAAAACGTCACTGTGTTATGGATGGTCTGTGGTGAAAACACCAATGTGTTGTGGATGGTCAGTGGTGAAAACGTCACTGTGTTGTGGATGGTCTGTGGTGAAAACACCAATGTGTTGTGGATGGTCTGTGGTGAAAACACCAATGTGTTGTGGATGGTCAGTGATGAAAACACCAATGTGTTGTTGTCACGACCGACCCCTGGAGGTCTGCCCTGACAGGATCGGTCTAGGTGGGAGTGAAGGGAGTGACTGACCTCACACGCTCCGCAAGAGACCACACAATAAAGATTACGATACAACACCCCATTTATTCACACCAGCAAAATAAACATTCCAACACACGCACCATGCACGATCACAATAAAGCACTCCAACGCACACAACATGCACAATCACGATCAAGCACTCCAACGCACACAACATGCACAATCACGATCAAGCACTCCAACGCACACAACATGCACAATCACGATCAAGCACTCCAACGCACACAACATGCACAATCGCAATCAAGCACTCCCACACCCACAACATGCACGATTATAAATAAATATTTCACCATACGACGTACACAATCACAATTACAGCATTCCAGCACATATGACATGTACACAATTATAAAGAAATATTTCCAGTATGACCCTTTCTCACACCACGGAGTGCGTCCACACCCCTGCCCCTGTAAAGTCCGCAGGGCCCCCCTTTTGCATTTGGTGCCCCGTGGGGGGTTGGGTTTTCTCGAGGGGAGTCGCCCAAAGCCGCCCACCCTCGACCCCCAAGCGGGAAATTTAAGGAGCTTTGCCCCGGGGGGGGGGGGGGGGGGGGGGGTCTTAGCTTTTTCTGGGGGTTTCCTGGCGGGGGTCCAGGCCGGCCAGTGGGAGACGGCGGGTTTCCCCTAGCATTTCCAGGGGCCCCGACCTGGGGGGGGTGGCCTCGACCAGCGGGGTGGGCCCCAAATCTCGTCCGTGGTCTCAGCCAAAAACGTGGCCCCCCGCCCAAGCACGTGGCCCCAATCCAGTTCGTGCCCCTGGGAACCCCCCGGGAGGGGGGGGGGAGGACGTAGCTGGGAGGGAGTCGGAGAGGAGGAAAAAAAGAAGGAAGGGGGAAAGGGGGAAGGGGGTACGGGAAACCCCCTGCCGCGGTACCGTATGACCTTTTTGCTGTCAAGTCTTAACACCCCACTCCCCTTGTTGGGCGGGGGGGAAAGGGGGTTTTTAAACCCCACACATTTCACCCATTGTTTCAAGCCCTTTCCCAAACACGTTGCGGTAAAAGACTCCCTTTTTTAAATAAAAACGGGGTTTATAAATCCTTTTATGAATTATCTTCACCTTCTTCACTCCCCGTTTAAATTTTTTCCCTTTTCCTTGGGAAAATTTAAAATAAAACACAGCGATATCGTTTAAATTTAACTCCCAAACCCTTTGGGCAAATAATTTTTTAAATGGCAAAAACTGCCCCAACTTTTAAAAACCACTTTAAAAAATAACACAAATTTCAAAAACGTTCCGAGGGACTTTTTCATGCGTAGGGCCACGTGGGGTAAACAAAAAACTCGTTCCCTTGAAACCACAAACAGAGGGGTTGGCCCCGAAGGTTTAAAAGCCCGGCAAATGTGCGGGGGCCCGGACGAGCGAGACCAAGAAATTTCCCAAACCCCTGAATCACCAGGTTCTCCCCTTTCCCACCGCCCCCCCGCACCCACCGATACATAAACGGGAGAAAGTATTTTGGAAATAATTTAGAAGGGGCCAGGTTAAAGTTTTTAAATTTTAAACCCAGGGGAAAAGGGTTCTCACACAAATTCCTTTAAAATTTTCGAAAACAAAAAAAAAAATTGCGCAAAAGTGAAGCCCTTTTAAACCCGGGGCAACAAAAACCAAATAAAAAACAAACAGACCCGAAACTAAAGTTTTCCAGCTACCCGTGGGTAGAGGCGAAGTTGCGGGGGAAAACCCGAAGAAATGTTTGCCCCTCCCCTTTCAGGCCGACTGAAAGGAATTGAAAGTACTGACTGTACTCTCGATGAAAATGGTAAAGAACCGGGGCGGGGTGCGGGCGCCCCCGGGAAAAATTTTTCCCGCTCGAGTGAAGAGCTAACCCCCCCTCGAAAATGGGGGCCCAAAACATGCCATGCTGCGTCACAGAGTGAGCTTTTCTTAAACAAAAAGGAACGAAGCCGTGCGCGGGAAAAAAAAGGGCGGGCGAGGGGCCCGACGGACAAAAAAGTTCGAGAGAAAAAGGTTTCCGGCCACCCGTAACTTGCGGGAAGAATTAGCAGGGCGGGGGGAATTAGGGGAGGGGGGTGAGGGGAAAGCAGGCCCAAATTTGAGCTGAACCCACCGGGTGAAACTGCACCACAAGCCACCCTAAGGGACGGATAAAACGAAAACCCAGCAACGATTTTTAAAACAAATAAGTTTTCCCGGGCCCCCCTAGGTGGGTCAAACGTGTAGGCCTCGTGAAAAAACTCGTAAACAAACCCCCCTTTTAAAAGCATCGGGTTTTCGGGAAAATTACTGTGTCCTTTAAAAATTGTCGATGTGCAATTACAAAAAAGGGGGACCAACCCAACTCTCTGTGTTTCGACAGAGTCCCGATAAATTCCAATACAAACCCCCAAAATTTAAAATTCAAGGGGAAATTTCATTTACTACTTTTAAAATTCAAACAACTAAGAAACCCTTCCAACCATAAAAAGTAACAATCCAAAACCATTGGTGTTTCCCTACCGTTAACTTACTGAAGTGAAAACTGTCACTAAAACAAATACGGGGCCCAAAAAAGGGGATAAAAACCCCGGGTTTGAGGGGAAGTGTCCCTCTGCCCTTTTTTTCCCAATGGGGTTGACTACGGAGTTTCGGCTAAGTTGGGCCCAGATCCGTATTCAGGAACTTTTTGCTATGACGGAAAGTAAAGCTTGACTTTTGCATTTCCCACTGCCTAACTCATGGGGTCGATGGGGACGGGCCCGGGGGCCCCGGCCCAAAGGCACGGGGAGAGGATGAGGTCGCTCTCCAGTACAAATTTCCCGGGGCCTTTTACTTTTTCTTGGGCACGCCAGTGCCCCTTTCCAAAAATCTGCCTGAGGTTTCAGCAACGAGGGGCATCGTTAGCCCTTTAAGGGGGGCAGCCTCTGGGTTTTCGACTCGCGTTTTCTACCACTCCCGAAGTGTACGGTGCCCGCGATCGGATGGAGGATTAATGGGTCCCCCAGGAAAAACCCCCAAATCTTGCTAAAGGGCCCCCCAAATAGAGGCACTGACCCTGGGGGAAACACCCCTTCAAGCGCCCCTTTAGGCTTTGGGTCCGTTGGCAGGTTTCGAAAATGGGGGCAGTACTGCCAAACCTGGGGTTTTCACCCTGGCCAAAAGAAGTCTTGTTTTTCCGCTCGAGGGCCGTTTTTTTGGCCCATATGCCCTGCCATGGGGAATGGGGGCCCTTTGCGGAGAAAAAGATCCCCCCTCAAGCTTTGGGGAAGGGACAAGTGCTTGGCCACCGATCTCCCTGGTGGAAACCCAAATGAGGACCCCCTTTGGTGGAGCTTGAAGCCCCCTTGGGCCCGGTGCGGGAAAAATGGCGGGCGTTTCCCCCCAGTTGTCGCGGCGTTGGACATCCAAGCCCCTGGCCTGAAACGGTTAAATCTTGAGGATCGGCCCTTCCCAGAACCTGTCAGAGATGGGGCCTGAAGAACGGGACCCCCAATTTCCCTGTTCCTCTTTTTGCTTTGGGGGTGTGGTGACTCCCACCCCCTTTGTACGGGCAAATCCGTAAAAAACACGGATGATGCGCCCCGTCAGCAAAGGGTTTGACAGTATTCCCTATGAAAAGGGGAAACATAGGTCGTCCCCGCAAGGGCCCCCATACTTGGGCCCGAAAGTGGGGGGGGTGGAGATGGGAAATTAATTTCAAAAGGGGAGGGGGGGGGGGTTTAAAACCAGCCCCCAAAACCGGGGCACAAATCTTAATTTAGCGCCCCCCCCCGGGGCCCTCGGGGGAAACCAAATCTTATCCACAAAGATGGGTTGATGCCCCAAAACCCTGATGGTGTCGCCCAAAGGGGAGGAACCAACAACAAAAAGAAAAAAATGGGAAAATCGGGTACACCAGAAGCTTGGAGGGAAACCCACTTTTTACCCCAAAGGGCAACGGGGGACGTTGGAAAGGCCCACCCCCCCGACTCCCCAGCGGCTTTAGGAAATTTTCCAAATGTGGCCGGGAACGACCCAAAAGAAAACCCCGGGTGGGGCGTGAAATCCCCAAATGAACTGTGCCTTGTTCCCCCCATAGCGTTTTTCGGCCCTTTTTTGCTACCAAACCCTTGTGGAGGGTTCCTCCCCGTATTGGGCGTCCCCCATCCCCTGCGAGCTTCACCCAAACACCTCCCCTGTGTGAACGCACCCCGCGAAATCCTGAGGTGCTTTCTCGCCTACCCGGGGTACCCTCTCTGGGGCCCAAGTGTTGGTGAGCTGTTAAAAGGGGGGTCAATCCTCCAGCTCCAATTTTGGTAACGGCGCCAGTCCCCTAGCGTCTTGCGAAAGCCTAAAAAAAAAACCCTGCCGGGGGGTTTCCATCATTATTCTTCTTCTGGACCTAAACTTCCTCCTTTTAGCTCTGGGGTAAGGGGGGGAAACGTTTTAGCGAGCCAACTGCATGTCTGCAAAAAGGGAAGGCCTTCTTTTAGGTGGGGCCCCAAAACCCCTTTGGCAGCACCAGATAATCCAAAAAAAAGGGGTTGCATACCCTTTTGTTCCTCGAAAATTTGGGGGTATGAACAAGAAAACCCTTGTCAAAATGCTCTAAAAACTTTAAATGCCCTCACTGGGGTCTAAACTTGGAAGTTTTAAAATTTGGGGCCCTTAACTCAAATAAACCCCCGGGTGTTTTAACTCCCTGTTTACAGAAAGCGGGGGGCCGCGAAAAAAAACTTTTCCCATTCCTCCCTACGCGAGCCCCCAAACCCTGTCTAGTTCTTCCCAAAGGGGGTTTTCCTGTGTCGCCTTTTTCCCCTACGCCGTTTCCCCCTGTCTGGCGCCCCCTTTTCCTTACGCTGAGCAGCCTCCCCCCTACGTGAGCAGTTTCCCCCCTTACGCTGAGCCTCCTTTTCTGCGGGCCTCCCCCCTACGCTGAGCCTCCTGTTTAGCAGCCTCCCCCCTACGAAAAAAATTTCCCCTTTTCCCTTATGCAAAATCTCCTGTCTGTCTGTTTCCTCTCACGTGGGCCCTTTCCACCCTGTCTAGCTCTTCCCTACGGACCCTTGCCTTTTTCCCTTTCCTTTCTTCCCTACGCAGGGCTTCCTGCCTAGCACCCCTCTTCATTTCCGCTGCCGCTCCGAAACAGAAGGACGAGGTGAAAATCCTGGGGGGGGTTCCCATCCCGCCCCGGGAGGTTGATCCGTCTGCCCGCCCCCTTGGGTTCAAATTTCCCCTAAGGAAAGTCTTCTGGGGCATGCCCCTTACGAGGGGAAGCCCGGAGAGGAGAAGGTTTCGGTCTCTGCGCCCCAACAGAAGCCCCCAGTTTCTTCGCTATACTCTGCGCTTCCGAGCGGAAGTTTCCAAGTCGGGGTCTCGAAGGGAGAACCCCCCCCGCGAAAAGGTAGTTAAAGTACTCAATGGACTAAACCCGTACAGCAATGGAAAAGGTAGAAGTTACCCTGTCGAAGTTTAAAAGGGGGGGCTTAAAAGTAGGGGGTACAGTAAATTTTTAATTTCCCCTTTTTCTTCGACGCAAAGCGTCGCCACACCACCAGGCCGGGGCGTCGCCCCCGACAACAATATCCTACAGTTTTTCCAAATTTCAGGGGGAAAACAAATTCCCCCTAGAGAAAAAAAAAAAAAAAATTTTTTTAGGGGCATGTGTATAGTTTTGTATGTGTGTGTTTGGTGGGGTGCGGACAAGTTCCCGGTGCTCCCCTTGGCAAAACCGCGCTCTACAGGGACGAGCAACAGTGCGGTGGGGCTCAACCCAAAAAAAAAAACGAAACAAAAAAAATGGGCCCGGGTGCCCCCTTTGGCAAAACCCCGCTCTAAAGCCGAGCAACAGTGCCCGGGGGGGCTGGCCCGAAAAAAAAAAAACAAAAAAAAAAATAGCAGGGCGGAATCCGGGGAGAGGGAAAAAAAAAAACACTAGCGTCCCCATAAAACCCCTTGTATCAACAACCCGGTAGGAAAAAAAAAACGAATTTGGCTAAATTTCAAAAAAAGGGAAAGGAAGGGTGAGCCCGGGAACAGAAAAGGGGAAGACTTTCGGCCGTTTCCCGCCCTGGGTACCCGGCGGAAGGAGGTCTGGGGCCGGTCGACTCCCCCCCGGTCTCCCCGACCCCCGAAGTCCCCCGCCGGTGTTCCCTTAGGCCCCCAAAAAGAACCCTTCACTCTGAGTCCCCGCCCAACCCCCCCACGAACAAAACGACCCAACTGCTAAACTATACCCAAAAAAAAAAAAACTAAACAGGTACTCTGCGAAAAGAGAGGGACAGCCCCGAGCCCCTTCAAACCCCGGGCGGCCCCCCACAATTTTTCACGACCGCCCCTGGGGGGGTTTTCCATGAAAAGGATCGGTCTAGGTGGGAGTGAAGGGAGGGGACTGACTCACACGCTCCCCCAAGGACCCCCCAATTTAAAAATTTTCGTTTCAACACCCCCTTTTTTCACACCCCGCAAAATTAAATTCCCAACCGCACCCTGCCGTTTACGTTTAAGCCCCTCCCAAACCCCCAAACAAGCACAACACGATCAAGCACTCCCCAAAGCCACAAACATGCACAAATCACGATTTAAAACACTCCAATCCACAAAAAAAATGCACAATCGCAATCAAGCACTCCCCACCAAAAAACATTTCACGTTTAAATTTAAATTTTTTTCACCATACGGCGTACCCAATCACAAATTTTTGCATTCCGCACAAAATGAATGTACAAATTATAAAGAAAAAATTTCCGTATTTTGGGCCCTTTCTCACCCACGGAGTGGTCCAATCCCTCCCCGTCAAGTCCCAGGGGCACCCCGTGGGACTAGGTGCTCCCGGGCCCGGGTTTTGGGTTTTCGCGGGGGGGTCGCCCAAAGCCGAAACCCCCGCTTCCCAAGCGGGGAGGTGAAAGAGCGTTTTCCCGGGGGGGGGGGGGGGGGGGGGGGGGGGGGGACGTAGCTGGTTTCTGGGGTCTGGACGGGGGTCCCAGGGGGGGGGGGCCAAATCTAGGGCGGGGGCTCCCCTAGCAGTCCCCGGGCCGACCAAGGGGGGCCTCCCCACCAGGCGTGGCACCCTCTCGTCCGTGGTCCAGCCAGAAAGTGGCCTCGGGCCAAAACGTTTGGGACCCTCCCGTTCGTGCTAAAGGTTTAAGCCCCCCGGGGGGGGGGGAGGACCCTAAAATGGGGGAGAGTCGGAAAAGGGGAAAAAGAAGAAAAAGGAGGGAAGGAAAAAAAAGGGTTCTGGGGCCCTGCCGGCAGTACCCTCTGGGCCCTTGCTGTCAAATCTTAACAGCCCCTCGCATGATGGGCGAAGGGGGGAAATGTTTTTAAACGCAACAGGGACACCCTTTGAATCAAATTTTCCCCACGATGCAGGTAAAAAACTGCATTAAAACAACGGTTATTTAAAAAAAATATGAATTTTTCTTCACCCTTCTCTCACTCACGCCCTTTAAAGTTTTCCCCTTTCCTTTTGGAAATAAAACAACACAGCGCTATCCCCTTTAAAAATGCCCCAAAATTTTTCAATAATTTAAATTTAATTTGGGATAACTGGGCACATTTTATAAAAAAATTTCAAAAAAAAAAACAAATCTTCAACCACGCATCCGAACGACCCAAAACATGCGGACGCACGTTTGTGAAAAAATAAATCGTTCTCCCTTTCACACACAAAAAGCGGTGGCCGGAAGGATAAAAGTCCGGGGAAAGTGGGCAGGGGTGGACGAGCCCCAAAACCAAGGGAAGTTCCAAACCCCGGGAAACACCAGGTTTCTCCTTCCCCCACCGACTCCGCATCACCCCGATAATAAACGGAGAAAGAATTTTGGAAATTTAAATTTTGAATGGCCAGGTTTAAAAAATTGAAATTTAAACCGGGGAAAAAAGGGCTACCAAAAATATTCCTCTTACAATTTCGAAAACAAAAGAAAATTGCGCAAAAGTGAAGACTAAGCCGGCTAACACAACAAATCAAAACAAACAGACCACGAAACTGATGCTTACCAGCTACCCGTGGGTGACCCGAAGAGGCGGGTCAAAGGACTCTCTCTACCCTCTGTCCAGTCGAGAGGACAGAGGCGAAGATGCGGAAACAGAAGAAATGATGTCCCTCTCCTACAGGCCGACTGCAGGAATGAAAGTACTGACTGTACTCTCGATGATAAGGTAAAGAACCAGGACTGGAGCAGGCGCCCCCAGAGACATCTTCCGCTCGAGTGAAGGAGCTAACCTCCCTCAGCAATGGCGGCCAACATGCCATGCTGCGTCACAGAGTGAGCATACTTCAAACTAAAAGGAACGAAGCACGTGCGACAGGTAAAAAGACAGGCGAGAGAGGCCGACAGACAGAAAGTTCGAGAGAAAGGTACCGGCCACCCGTGAACTTGCAGGATGAATAGCACGGGCGGTGGAATTAGAGAGAGAGAGAGAGAAAGCAGACCGAAGTTGAGCTGAACCACACCAAGGTGCAACTGCACCACAAGCCACCCTAAGGGACGGATACACGACACAGCAACGACAATAAACAAATAAGTATTCCGCCACCCTAGGTGGGTCGAACGTCGTAGGCCTCGTGACAAACTCGTGACAGTTGTGGATGGTCAGTGGTGCCAGCGCCACTGTGTTGTGGCTGGTCAGTGGTGAAAACACCACTGTGTTGTGGATGGTCAGTGGTGAAAACACCACTGTGTTGTGGATGGTCAGTGGTGAAAAAGCCACTGTTTTGTGGATGGTCTGTGGTGGAAAACGCCACTGTGTTGTGGATGGTCAGTGGTGAATCTAGGACCACCAAAGCCAAAACTGGGTTTCTTTTTTTTTCTTTTTCTTATTCCTCTGCAGGAATCCCAAGGTAAGAGTTTTACAGATGCGTCCATTTCTTAGGGTCCCACCATTAAGGCAGCCAGTCTGTCTTCAGTAAAGTTTAAACATTGCACTGGTCTCCTTATGTTTTTTTCTTTTTGTTTGTTTGTTTGTTTTGTCCATCCAACTGGCACATTATGGGTCACTTTTCTCCAAAAGCAGAATGTAATTTACTGTGTGAGTAAGGAGGGTTTTTTAAAAATTTATTTAATGTATTATTCATTTATTTATTGTATTTATCCATGTATTTACTGATATGCATGGGGACCATGGTTTAAAGTCTCATTTGAAAGGGCAGGAGTGGGCCTGGGGGTCGCTCCCAGATATGACTCCAAAGAGAAAATCTTTACCATGTGGCGGTCTTGAGTGGGATGGAACCCCAGACCTTGAAAAAGGAGTCTCATGCTTTACCCACCATCGCCAATGAGACGCCACCGGGGCATCTGTTGAGTCTTCCTACCTGCAGATGAGAGCCTACTTTGCAATGGGACGGCCAATTATTTTATGAACCCTCAAGACAGGATTTAATCAATTCCATATTATTTCAAGTTAAGCGGTTCCATTTTTTAAAACATTACTCTCCTTAACACCCTCACCCATTTCTCCCCCTCTATTCCGTTTTTTAAAACTTGCATTGTTTTGCAAAGTCATTTCATTAGTGACAAGAAGAATTGTTATGTGCACTGCAATGTCATTATCATAGTGAAGGAAGAATTGTTATGGCCTGCAAAGTGATTATCATAGTGAAAGGAAGAATATTTTATGTGCACTGCAAAGTGATTTTCATAGTGAAGGAAGAATTGTTATGTGCACTGCAAAGTGATTATCAAGTGAAGGTAAGAATTGTTCTGTGCACTGCAAAGTGATTATCATAGTGAAGGAAGAATTGTTAGGTGCACTGCCAAAGTGATTATCATAGTGAGGAAGAATAAAGAATTGTTATGTGCACTGCAAAGTGATTATCATAGTGAAGGAAGAAGTGTTATGTGCACTGCAACGTGATTATCATTGTGAAGGAAGAATTGTTTGTGCACTGCCAAAGTGATTATCTTAGTGAAGGAAAGAATTGTTATGTGCTCTTGCAAGTGATTATCATAGTGAAGGAAGAATTTTTATGTGCACTGCAAAGTGATTTTCATAGTGATGGAAAGTAATTGTTATGTGCCTGCAAAGTGATTATTAATTAGTGAAGGAAGAAGTGGCTATGTGCACTGCAAAGTGATTATCATAGTGAAAGGAAAGATTGTTATGTGCATGCAAAGTGATTTTCATAGTGAAGGAAGAATTGTTATGTGCACTGCCAATGTGCTTATCAAGTGAAGGCGAAGAATTGTTTTGTGCCACTGCAAAGTGATTATCATAGTGAAGGAAGAATTGTTATGTGCTTGCAAGTGATTTTCATAGTGAAGGAGAATTGTTATGTGACTGCAAAGTGATTATCATAGTGAAGGAAGAAGAAAGAAATTGTTATGTGCACTGCAAGTGATTATCATAGTGAAGGCAAGAATGTTAGGTGCACTGCAATGTGGCTTATCATAGTGAAGGAGAATTGTTATGTGCTCTGCAAAGTGATTTCATAGTGAATCCAAAAGGAAGAATTGTTATGTGCACTGCAAAGTGTTATATAGTGAAGGGAAGAATTGTTCTTATGTGGGCACTGCAAAGTGATTATCATTGTGAAGGAAGAATTGTTATGTGCACTGCAAAGTGATTATCATAGTGAAGGAAGAATTGTTATGTGCACTGCAACGTTGGATTATCATGTGAAAGGAAGAAATTGTTATGTGCACTGCAAAGTGATTGATCATAGTGAAGGTAGAATTGTTATGTGCACTGCAAAGTGATTATCATTGTGAAGGGAAAATTGTTATGTGCACTGTTTTTCCTCCCCTCATGGTAATGTTCGCTCCATATATTTTGCATTGATACATGTATGGAACTGTTTACTGTAATTTAGGAGCTATATTCTAGGTTGATGTATTTCTGTGAAATCCCGTTATTGTGAACACTATGTGTCTAAAACATGCCGTATTATGAGTTGTCCTCGGGGAAAGAATTATCAGAATTTTTGCTCAGTTCAGATTTCTGCAGTTGTTTTCTCTGCATTATAAGTACTGTGTGAACAATTTCATTTTCTGCAATAAATAAGTCCAAGAATGTTTGATGTGTTTCAGCTTATTTTGTCTGTGTCTTAAGCGTAAAAGATGCATAATTGATGGACGTAGTCAGCTCATTCTTTCCTGCAGCCTGCGAGCCACGGCACGTGTGTGGAACCCTTTGTCTCCTTCACTGACAGTGATATAAGCTAACAGCAATGCACACTCCCTTGTGGACGTAGTAGACTCGTTCTTTCCCAACAGCTGTAAGCTTGGCACGTGTTTTCCGTCAAAGACAGGTTCCAACTTAGGGTCTTCAGCGAAATTCCCACACCACGGGAAGACTCTCTGTCTGTTGCTGTCTGTCTCTCTCTCTGTCTCTGTTGCTCTCTCTCTCTCATAGTGGACGGTTGCCATTTAACACCCGTAAAGCAGACGTTCTGTCGAAGGCGTCCGTTGCATTTCATTCTTCAGGTGCGGGGGAGAAGGAGTGCATTATGAATGTGTTCTAACAGAAAATCATATTTTCTTTTCAATATTCCTTCCTTTGCCGAGGAATCTAACATGGAATGCTCTACCCGGGGGGAGGCTGTTGAGGAGGCGGTGCCTATGTTAGCGTTGGGGGCCCACCACGTGCTGTCCGGTCACACCCACTTCCAGCCTCAAACATGCGTTTTGAAGTCGATGGTTCCAGTCCAGTATGCCGTACTATCTTCGTTCCAGCTTGCGCACGCCATTTGTAAATCTCTCTCTCTCTCTCTCTCTCTTGATGTTGGGGGGGGGGGGGGCCGGGGGGGGAGGGGCGGTGGGGGGGGGGGGGGGGGGGGGGGGGGGTTGTCGAGATGGGTATTTCTGGTGTTTTTCAGTATTCTCCTTTATTGCATGACTTGATTTTGATACTACCCTTTTTCATTGTATTTTGTCATTTGTGATGTGGCAATTTTGGTATGTCTCTCTCTCTCTCTCTCTCTCTCTCTCTGCTCTCTCTCTCTCTCTCTGTCTATCTCTCTCTGTCTCTCTTCTCTCTCTCTCTCTCTCTGTCGATACTGGCGGCTCAGTCTCCCTCCCTTTCTCTCTACTCTCTCTCTATCTCTCTCTCTCTTTCTCTCTCTCTCTCTCTCTCTCTTCTCTCATCTCTCTCATATTTTGTCATCCTATGTTGATCTCCTTCTTCTTCTCTTGTCGTTCTTGTAAAAGTTGGGGGGGGGGGGGGGGGGGGGGCGGCGTGTATGGAATTGTTGCTTGCTGCCGAGTTGGGCATCATGTCTGGGTGTCTTTCAGCTTTTTTTTTTTTTTTTTTTCCCCTTCATTACATGACTGATGTTTTACCACTCTCTTCATTGTAGTTTGTCATGTGCCAATTTTTAGATGCTTCTCCTCCTCCTCTCATCCTCCTCCTCATCTTCTCCTAAGTCTTCTTTTTAATCTTCTTTTTTTTTCTTCTTCTTCTTCTTCTTCTTCTTTTCTTCTTCCTTTTTTTCTGTCTTCTCCTTGTTGTCAGAGACTTCCGTCTCTTTATTCTGGTCTCCAATGTCCCACCTCTCTCTTCTTGGAGTCGCTTTCCAAATCCCTCCTCTCTCTCACACTCTCTTCCTCTCGTTTTATTGTGCATTCTCTTATTCTAAATTGCCAAGTATTCATTGTTGTTTAATGGGGTTATATGCAGTCGATGCAATGATTTCTACCATGTATTGATTGTTTGAGGCCGGGATGAAAAAAGCCTCTTATGGTGCTTTTTCTTTTCCCTTCATTAAACAACATTTCGTTCGTTCGTTCGTCGTTCTCTCTCTCTCCTCTTCCGGTATCCGACCGAGTGCAGATCGTGTTTAGTAGTTGCAGTGACTTACAGCGAGTTTTTTCAAAGTGAATGAGGCAACTGCAAGGTAAATAAGACAGTATGTTTATGATGCACTTTCATTTCTAACTTCTCCGAAGTCTAGTGACGTGATGTGATTGTGTGTGCATTCAACGATTAAGTGGTGGATGGTGTATTGTAAACCACCACAAGTAGCGTGATGTGTGAAGCAAGCTGCCTCATGCCCTAGTTTTCCCCTTCAGCCAACTGCCGCGGCAACTGGGTACAGTTGCAGTCATGTGTCCATCACGCGGATCCATGACGCAGGACAAAGGAAAGCGACGATCGCGGGAACAGTTTCTCGAGCGTATTATTCATTACAATGGACCCCATCCCAGGAAAGACATTTGATAACATACACAAGCAATGCCTCAATGGAGATGCACGTTATTTCATAGATACGTTGGTGCTTACTAACCAACTGGCTTCACCAGCTCTGGATCGACTATACAACGGACCACAAAATTCACAACATAAGTTTACCACTAAAACTGCACCCAGGACTATCACCAAACCGTTTCAGTCAACACGTGAATTACGAACTCACTTCAATGCCAAGCAAAAGACTCCTCATGATACCACCTCTACTACACAACCAACAAATTCTTAGTTCAGGGCCCGAAGCTTTCCAAGACTGGGTCAATGAGGAGTCCCGAACACTTGCGTGACATTTGTACACCGTGCACCGCGGCGCCAGGAATCCAACTCAAAGCCGACCAGTCTCCGCAGCACTCCCCGTCGCTAACAGTGTGTAGCGAGCACGGCAGAAGCCCTGTGCCGCTCGCACGGCTCAGGCAGACACGCCTACACAGCACCGTTGGAGCTGGAATGTGAGGCTGCCCCTTTCAGAAAAAAGGATTGTTGTCCAACCGTCTCCACGGCCTGCAATTATTCAAGGCCATGTGTTGTGTTTCCCATGTCCCTTCCACCACACCAGCACCCTCCTTTCTCTACCCTTCCCTCCATGACGATCTAGGGATCGCTACATCGCATCCATCCTGTGACAGAAATCATCAGCTCTTTCCCTTTTCCCTTCATGTCATTACACCACAGTAGGACAATACAAACATTAAAAACCCCTGTCACTAGCACAAACGGACGTGTGTAACCCTAAACAGATTAACACTGACATTCATTCTGAAGACAGACATCAACACCCAAAGACTGGACACTCGGGAAGGTGACGGACAAATCAGTGAAGAAATGTGGACAGCCACCCAGCAAACTGACTAGAGAAGACACTAGATGCTATTGGCCCCCTTGAGCAACCTGTGTGACAAACGACAACAAAAACCACGTGATACGTCAAAAGACACAGACGATTGTTGACAGTCAGTGAAAGGGACTGACACCAACGCTAACAATCAGTCCACAAAACTGTAGCTGTGTCATGACTAGACTGTGTGCCTCAGGAAGAATTCCTTAGGATCCAATCGTCCCTCCGTGACGAAATCTCTGCCCTCAGATCAACACTACAGGAAACCCCGAACAGACCTTAAAGTAGAAATCGACGCCCTATCGACACATACTCAGTCACATGTCTTCATCTGACATCGACAAATATCCTCACGCAAAAAAACATCACAGCCATTAATAAATCTAAATGTAATCACATTCAATCTCCTCCGACCCAACAAAAAGCAATCTTTCTTCCATCTCCCAGACACAAAACAACCCACTTCTCTCAATGCACAATGTATCCAGGATGAACACACCCCCATTCAGCCCTACCAAACACAAACTTCACAGTGACAGTACAGGGACAACCCTTCCCCCAATGTGACAAATCCTCTGACTCCATATCCAACCACCTCCCTTTGTCAGGCGAAAAACCTATCCCTGAAAATTTATCTCCTCAACGTTCCCTCCCCATCCTCTTCATAAGGTTTCCATGATTGACGGACTCAACCAATACTGCTGAGTGACTGCACCATAGAGATATATTCATATCCCTAGGGCCAGTGCTCAGTTGGAGTGTGGCACTCAACGATCTAACGGTCGCCCACAGTCTGAATCAGTGGCTTGCAAAAGCAGACACCACCCACACAGTGATGCAGGCTAACCTTCCATGTGGGGGCTGTGACTGCAGCGAGCTCTTAGCATCAAAGCCAGCTGGTGCATATCAACGCAGCAGTGGCGAGAGTCATGTGCAGTGGCCACCGAGTCTTACCCAAAGCCCAACTTCAGGGCCTCTGCACTTATCCCGGCAAAGAGGGCGGGCACCCTCTGATACAACCATATTCGCCCAGCAATGACCACCTTCAGGATGGCTGTTCAGCAATGGGGGTTTGTTAAATTCATCAGCCATTGTGCCACCTTCACCACCCAGCGCGGTGCACCGAGACTGGCGTTTTGTACTTACAAATCTACACAAACCCAGCAGGAAGGGAGTGGAACGTGTGACGCCAAAACTCTTCCCCCTCTAAACGACCAGGCCCTCCTACCCACCCCACACCCCCCCGCCACACGTCTTCATGCTACCATAGCGCACGAGGCCAGATCCCCCTCCTCCCTCCCCCTTTCACCCTCTCAGATCCAATACCTCCCGTCAGGTTTACGCACTTCGAAACTATCGTCTCCCCCCTCCCCCTCCAGGAAGCCCCTCCACACACATCCAGCTCACTTGTGCGTACACAGAGTGACATGAGAACGTCCAGCCAGCCTCTCGCTCCAACGAGGCCTACCCCTAAATTAAAACACAACACTAGGCTTATGACACATCCTTCCCCACCGCACCTCCCATCCAGCAAAGTCCTCCAAGACCACGCCGTCCAGATGTGTTGTACGAGCAGTGACAGATCCCTGGTGCCAGTCACGTCGTTTATCCAGGACAACCGAGTTACCGGCCCGCATGGTTTCCGCCTGGAGAGAGCGCTCTTCCCCCAATCTCCCTGGGTTCAAACAGGTCTGTCCCTCCCCCACCTATGCCTGTTCCTCCACCCTTCAGTTACTTGCCTCGGACCATGTATCCTTCACATCATCCATTGGTACTGGCCAATCTTCTACCTCCCCCAGCACCCCATGCTTCCCCCACACTTCTGATTCAGGTTCAGTTTTGTGTGTGTGCGAGAGTGCACAAATGTTTTATTGTTTTTGCATTTGTATGGATGCGGATTAAAGTTTTTACGAATGGCCAGCAGTTTCCGTTTGAAGTGTGTATGTAGGGAGAGGATTAAGTGTGTCTGTGTGTGTGTGTGTGTGTGTGTGTGTGTGTGTGTGTGTGTGCGTGTGCGGCATGCGATTGCGCGCGTGCGTGAGTGTTTTGTTTTATGTGTTGTTGCTGTATGTATATGTGTTGTTGCGTTGTGTGTGTTGTGTGTGTGTGTGTAGTGTGTGTGTGGTGTGTGGTGTGTGTGTTGTGTGTGGGTGGGTGTGAGAGAGAGGTGAGAGAGGAAAGGGAGAGAGAGAGAGAGAGTGAGAGGGCGTGCTGAGTGCAAGAGCACTCATATATGTATGTATGTGCTTTGTATGTGAATGTATTGTTAATTTGTGCCGTTTATGAATTTGTTTATGTTGTGTGTGTGAGTGTGTGCGCCGAGCGCGCGCTGATGTGGTGTGTGTCTTATATGAGTGAGTGTATTCTGTGTCTGTGTGTGTGTTGTTGTGTGTATGTGTGATTATGCGTGTGCTACAGTGCTCATCTCTGTATGTGTATTGTATGTAGCTGTACGTTAACTTTTACCGTTCCGTTATATTTCCTTGGAGGCCAGAAAATGGCACAAAAAACACCTCCCTGCAAAAGTAGGACTGTGCTAGGAAGTTGTAGACCAAGTACTTGTGGTACACATAGGCTTCACCTGGTGGTTTTCCTCACATTCCTACACACGTTTCTTTTTTTTTTTTTTTTCATGCAAAATTAACTTGCGATGCTTCGGTTTCCTTAACCTTATTATGTGGGTGTGTGTTGTGTGTGGTGTGTGTTGTGTTTGTGTGTGTGTGTGTGGTTGTGTAAACTTTTTACCCATTGTGCCTGGCAGTGCTGATTCCATTTTATCTTAGTGAACTTTTCCAACGCTAAATATAAGAAGTTTTTGTAAAAATAGTGGCGAGATGTGGAGCCTTGAAAGAGAATGAACAAGCCTCTGCAGCAGGAGACTCCAGAAAAAAACTGCTATTTACTGCGAAGCAAAGGCATTGTGCATAAGCCAAACTCGCACTTTACAATGTGCGGCTTTGTGACTTGTGTGAAATTATAAGTGACTTTTTCCTCTCTTTTTAAAATTTGTTCTCGTTTTGAAGTGTTGATTCTTTGCATTTTGTGTCTTCAGTTTTACTTCTTTTTTTCCCTCTCCTTCTATCCCCTTATTTGTAATTTTGCTTCAAATTTACTTCCTTTAAGAGTGACTGTATATTTTCCTTTCAGAAAAGTGTATCCATCAGTACCATCTGATCGAGGAGCTTACTGACATAATACTGTGAAGATTTTCTTTTCTTCTCATACTTTTTTTGGTTTCCCAAAGTTGTCACAGTGTGTAAACCAAACCCATTTTCCCTCCCTTTTATGTGATCTTATTGTGTTCCTTGATCATACAAACCCCAACGTCAGTTAACGTGCGAACTCGTCTCCTACTATCATCACATCAGTGCACAACTACAAATGAGCAAGAACCAGTCTGTATGGCCATGCAAAGAAGGACTTAGAATCTGTCACCTTAATATCCAACATGCAGTTAACAAGAGAGAACAGTAAAACACGGATTCAAGCTCAACCGCTCAAAACCAGTTTTGAGCGGCCGACCTTGAATCCGTGTTTTACTGTTCTCTGACAAGTAAACCCTACAAACAAACATACTGTGTAGGATTATCCGTTTTCAATACTAATTTACTAAACTTTTCAGATTTTAGTTTTTGCTTAATCCTGCGTTTTTCCTGATCATTTTCAATAACATCATTTTCGCGCAGACATTCATCAAATGAGTCTCTGTCTTTCATGTGAAATAAAACTACAGTCTTTAACTGTTCTCTAAAGTCTTTTAAAACTGAGTTATATTTTTGACATAAAATCCACACACTTATCCCAGCATGTCTTCCACTGAACGCTAGTTTTGACAAAGTGTTTCTTTTTTTTAACTATGTCTCTTTCTGCCGAACAGTCATCTATAATAAATAGTGTCTGCGTTCCTTCAAACAGTTTATAAAAGCGTTCTAAACACTCACTCAGCTTATTGCTGGGATCAATCAAATATATGTTATCATCTGTCCATATAAACCTTCTATCATGATATGCTTTGTTCCATTTAAGTGTTGGGCAGAAAATTACAATATGATCAAAATTATAACGATAAACTGTTTGTAATAGGTCGAGGATAAATATTGTTTTTCCACAACCAGTCTGTCCACAAATCAGCGAATAATGAGGGTTTTTATCATAAAGTTTAACATCAGCATTGACACCAAAGTCGTCTGCTCCATAGTTTTATAACAGAATTTAATCTAATCCAGTTATTGTTTTTATCATGCTCTCTGTTAAAACTTGTTCCGTACAATAAAATCCTATAAGATCTAAATGTGTAAGATTAATCCAATTTAGTTCTGTAAGATTGTTTCTGTTTAAGCCAATATTGATTTTGTTGCTTGTTGTTATGAGCTTAATATCCTCACCGTTGTTAAGAACGACAACAGTAACTTTAAGTTTTTCAACGTCTAAGTTTTGCCAGCTAATTAGAATTCCTTTTAAAAGGACGTCACTAACGCCCACAGCCCCATTCCTCACCTCATCTTTTAAGACAGAAATTTCAAATATCATTGTGAACGTGTCTCCTAATGTCATTTGCGGAATGAACTGTAATTTTGTAGAAGCATCTTTCAAAACCGATTCTCTTCTGTGGAGGATGTACTGTTTATTCCCATATGGCTTTATTTCAATCTCTTTCCGACTATTGCCCTCTGCTAAGACTTACTTTAAAAGGGCCAGAGTTAATTTTTTCTGAAATTTTTTTGACGGCTAAAAAATGTAAAGGGCTTATGAAAAAATTTTATTCCCAAATCAAATTTTGGTTCTAAGTCCATTTGCTGTCGGGTTTTCGAACTTTTTTTAATTCATACGGGCCAGCATTATTTCTTCACATGGCGCAGTTGTTTAGTTTAGGAAACTTTTTTTTGTCCCCAACCTCTTTACGTTTTTAAATCACCATTTTGTGTCCCAAAAAACCAAAAAAGGCCTATCCACCCATTTTTTTCAAAGTCCGAAACCGTCTGCAAGGTCTTTTAAATTTCAAATTTATAACCTTACAGGCGCTAATGTAACTCCAGATTCTTCGGGTCCCCGCGCTTTTTTTAGTACAGCTTTTTATTTTTTTTTCCAAAACAATGTGCAGGTTTATCACTTTTCACGATTTTTCCCTGTTTTGTCTGCTTTTTTATTTTAAATATCCCCCCCTTCCCAAACTATTTTTTAAAGGGGAAAATTAGGGAATTGTAAAATTTTCTTTAATCACAATAGCGTTTTTCCGAGGGAAAGACTCTTAAAATTAGGGCCTTCCAATTTAATTTTCATCATGCTTAGCTCGTCCAAATAAACATAGAGAAATTCAAGATGAGCGGATTTTCTCCCTCATAAGGTTTTGTTTGACGTAATCAAAAAACAATAATGGGTCATTGGCAGTTTTTAAAGCCAACTTTTTTACTAGCTCCCAAAAATGAACCTACTTTTTCTTCTTCGGGTTTTGAATGTCAACATTGTTTTAGAGTTGCATTGTTTAAGTTGAGAGAAATGTCAAAGTTACCTTTGCTTTTTTTTAGTGACAAAACCTTTAACCATCAGTATTTTTAACTGGCTAACTAATTGTCCCTTTATTAACTATTTTAATCTTTTTATTTTTTTGGGATTCATTTATAAAAAACCCATACACTTTGTAAAAAATTCATAAGTGCAACCATTCTATTTCCCCAAAATTTTATCAATAGCATTTCTAAAAACGAAGGACTCTTATTTGTTATTGTTAAAACATTTTTTAAACAAATAAAATAGTGCATTCAAATATACTAATGCAAAATATTTTTTGGGGCTGCACTACAATCTTAAAAAAATAACAACTATACTCTTGACTTTCTGTGACTCATCTGACGCCTTTTCAAGTAAAGGTGAGACTCCTTTAAAACAATATCTTAAAAACCCCCCTTTTAAAAAAAAACACATCGCAAAAGTGTGGTTTAGTACCGATGCAGTTTTTATCAGAACCAGTTAAACTTTGCTGTTTTTTTGCGCATCAACGGGTGGGGTTGATCGATCACTTAAATCATCCTGACCCTTTTGGTGGGTCAGTGTACAGATTTCATTTCTATTACACCTTTAACTATTTTGACTGAACGCAAGCCCATTCCCAAAATGACAAACCTTTTAAAAACCATTCAGAACAAATAGACATAAAGGTTTTGAAAGGATTGTAACAAATTTCAATATTAAGGCTAAGACAGACTTTAGACAAAAGTTGGATCTTAATCATGGTTTAAACCCCCTTTTTTTTTTGGGGGGCGTGCACAGAAAGATAAATAACTGGAATCCCCCTTTCAATCTTTCCTTCAGGACAGCTGTTCACCTAGGTCCAAGAGCAAAGCAAAAAACACATGGACAACTTATATTAGACCTTCTGGGGGCCAACTAAAGCGGGAAAGAACGAAAAAACACTCTGTTCGTTTTTATTTTGGTTTTGCTAGGTTCCAAAGCGCAAAAAAGATGAGCATAATGATCCTTTCTACTGGTTTTGACGCCAAAAACAATATTTTAGCAAATTTAGAGGACCCCATTAATTCTACGTTTGGTTTCCTTCAAGTATTAAAAGGTACCAAAATGTTTTACAATACGCAAGTCGAAAGTAGCTTTGCTGTTGGCACTAGTTTTAAAACATGCTCCTTCGACCTCAACTCAAAGAAAAATAATAAACAAAATAATGAAATCCTTGGCAGGTAATGAACAAAAGTGGGAAAAAAACGAAATAAATTCTGACCAGTATATTGCAAGCGTAAACAAAAAGATGCCCCCCCCAAGAATAATCATCCAATCCCCCGGGGCCAAACCCAAAGACCTTTGAAGAAGAAAAAAAAAAAAAATGACCAGAATAGAAAAGACAGCACTTTTATTGGTTTAACTGGCTTAGGATTATTTGGTCTTTTTTTTTACTAAAAATTAACCCGACTATTAAGAGAACTAATCCCATAATGCTCGGCCTAAACCCAACTACTTTGCTTGCAGTAGACAAAACCCTAACAAAACCCCCTAATTATTTGGAAAGGGCGTCTATACTTTACGGGCAAATTTTTTTTAAAATAAATCCGCAAGGCAAGCTGTTTTTTTAACCCATTTTTACAGCGGTGATGAGGCGATGGCGGCGGGGCACTAGCCCAGCACCCCACCCCCCGAAAGCCATCACCATGTCTTATTGCAAACCTAAGGTGTTAAAAACGTTTACAAATGTACTCCTTCCCGCTAAACAACGTTCGAAATTCTTTGCTATGTTGTGTCTTCTAAAATTTTTTTTTTTGATAGTTTTCTTATTTGTCGCTTGAGATCGTTTTGTTTTTGGTAAGTAAAAGATAAAACTCTTTTAGTTTTGCTGTTTTTTTGTATTTTAAGTTCTTTTTTCTTTGGATTATTTTTTTTTTTTTTCCCCAAGCCCTAAGTTGTCGCATCAGCATCACGATTTTTCTTCTTTTTTTTTTATACGCTCATCTATTTTCATCCACTTTTGCTGATTTTTTTTAAATTCGTCTTGAGGGTTTCTCGAAGAATGATAAGGCCACAGGTCTTGCTCGGATCGGGGGTCGTATAGTTTTTAATGCTGTTTCTTCTGAAAAACTGGTTTCTGCTTGCATTTTTTTGTCCGCTTTTGACTTAAAATCTTAAGTTCCATTTTGTTTTTTGGTACTGTTGGGATTTCTTGTAGTGTGTTTTGAAGTTTAGCAACTGCCTCCCTATCTAATTTTTTTTTAGCAATCCCAAGGGATTTTGTAGCTCCAGGGATCTTTGCCTAATTGTCCCATGGCATAAAACTTTGAGGGGTTCTCGTTTAGTTGTAAGCTGAACGGGTTCTCCTTGTCTTTTTTTTCACATACAAATCCACCATCTTTACTTCAAAATCAGGTCAAAAATTTGGGGGAGTTTAAGCCTAAACTTGGTAAAATCTCCGGCCGTATTTTGTTAATTCACGCCGCATTTAACGTTTTGCGATCTGTTAAAAGGGGGTCATTTCACTCATCGCTCCCGGGCAAAAACATCATAATCTCTTTTGCCCTTTAAATTTCCCGCCATGTTTCTTAAATAATAAAAATTTTTTTTGTTTTATAAAAAGTCCAAGCAATGGTTCAATTTTTGACCCCCATAGAAATGAAAGAGCCCCTTTGGGGTGAAGGGAAAAAAAACGGGTTATTTTGTTTCCAAATAATCCATTACTATTTATGCAGATCAAATTTTACTGTCAAAATTCCAGACCTAGGGGCAGATAAAAGGGTTGTGCCAGGCTCTGCGCAACTTACTTTCAAAAAAATAATCAGCAAAGACCCCAAAAAGGGCGTTGTTCAGAATCTGGGACGGGCAATATTAAGAAAATTTCTATAAACGAGGGGGAAAATATTTTTTTTACACAATGCAGCATTTTTTAACCTTTCTGATCTATGGGTAAATGGGGAAGAAAGGCTGACTTTGCGTTTCAAGGAATCGAAAATGAAGAACCTAAAAAATAGAAAGGCGCCGCAGGTTAAAGACGGCAAAAAATATTCGGTAAATTTTGCGTATGGAAATGCTTTTCATTCCCCTTTGTTTTTTTTTGTTAAAAGCGCATGCGCCAACTTTCAAGGGGCATTAAAAGACAGATTGTCAAAACAACTTTTAAGAATACAAACGGTTATAATCATCAGACCCCAAGCAAAGTACAGCATTTCGACATCTCGTTAGAGTTTGACATTGTTTGCAACCCTAAATTTAGCAAAGGTGATTGAGCAACAATAAAGCAAAAATTTGCAAAAATTACGAAAAAAGTGATTCTCATACAACATATCCAGAAGGGAAGAAGACCTTATGGGAATTTTTGTTTTTAGTGCCCAGCAAATCGTTAAAGGGATTTTTTTTGCTGTGTGAAAAGAAGAACCATTCAAAAGAGGAATGAAAAATTTATTAATCCAAAAAAAAAAGAAAATACAAAATTTTTATGGGGTAGTCCTAAACCAAAACTACCTAGCGGCTTTTAAAACCCTTTTCACTTTTTTACGAAAAAAAGAAAATTGTTTGGGGGGGGAGGTGTAGAAACCCCAGTAACCTTGTGTCTAAAGATTAACCTTTACATGTTAGACTTAGATTATTTAACAACAAAATACGGGTTTATGGATTGACCTAAGGCAACAGAGGTAATCATTGCTGGAAGTGGGAGAACTGTTAAAAACGGAATAAAAATTAAATTGATAAAAAAAAAGAGGCGAAAAACCTTAATGTACATTTGTTTTAATTTGATTCGCAGCGAATATCAAGATAACAATTTAAAAGATATACAATACTAAATTTTTTTTATTTTTTAAAAAAAAAACAGTCTGTTCAGGTTTATCCAAATCGCCTACCACCAAGCCACAAAAGAAGGGGGTAAAACCCCCCATAAAAAAAAATTTTGGGTAACAAACAAAACACAAATGCAACAAAAACAGAGCAAGACCTTAAATCAGCAAAAACCAAAAGAAGGTATTTTTGCCCTTTATGCTGTTTTTAAATGTTAATATGGACATCACTTGATTTTTCTATCAGCAGGAAAGTGTAGGTCTTTAAACAGGCTAGGTGCGCCCGCAGCTTTCCCCTAGGCTTTTGTCTTTTGCCTCCCTGTGCCATTAGCTTAGGGTGCAGCAAAAAAATAAAAAATAAACCCAAAAGCCACAGCTAGGTTTTAACTAAAAACAGCTAAAATTAGTTCGTTCAAAAGCAAAATAAAGCGCTAGTTGCCCAAAAAATCACGAATGAAAATTTTTCGTTTACAGGCCATTTTTGATGACATAAAAGACAAAATTTATTTAAAAAAGGCAAGGGGAAGTTTTTCTCAACAGCCAACACCCAGCAGATAAAAAAAAATGTTTAAAAAAAAATAAAAAAGACATTAAACCTGTTCAAAAAACTCAATTAACAACGCCAAAGGGGGTTTAACTTTAGTTTATGATTCAAGCATAAAAAACCCTTGTATTATTTTGTTAATTATTTTTTTTAATTTAAATAAATATTTTGAGTTAGAAAAGAAAAATCCAGGATAAGATATAAGGAGAGACGAATTGTTTGAAGGAATGCTTTAAAGGGTGAGCGTTTGTCAAAAGCTTTAAATATATTAATCTAGAAGTCATTGTCCAAAAAACGTACAGGGAAGCGTTGTTCAGCTTTTCAAATTTTCCCGCAAAATAACAAAAGCCCGCCAGTTAAAGTAAAGTTAGCGTTTAACGACTATAAACAATAATGAAGAAAATCTAGAAGTCTGGTCTCAACAAAAACAACTATTCTTTCTCATAAGACTTAACCCCCGGTTGGGCAACCAACTGTTTCACAGTTTGATGTGGGCCCCTGAAGAAGCCAAATGAGGGCTCTGGTTGGGCCCCCCCGAGGGCGAAATTATAGAGATCAGATTAAAACAGGCTAAATAAGCCGATTGTAGGAAAAACTTTCTTTCGTACCCCACAAAAATCGCAAAAGAGCAGTTCTAAACAAAAGAATTTGACAACAAATGTTTTATTGGTGTGTTCTTGCAAGGCTGCATTAACTGCAAAAACGCAGAGAGGTGTTAACTATGAACCTTACAGCAATGATCTTAACTTTTGTGGAAATCCTTTTCCTGTTTCGTGGACAAATTGATCAGTTTGAAGAACAAAACAAACCCAAAAACTGTTAAACAACATGGGATAGGAAACAAAACTGCAGCCCCCAGAGTATCCAAAAAAATCCCTCGATTTGGCGAACCAGACAAAAACCCTGTTGACTTACATGATGTTTTCACCAACGGGCTACCACATACACATTGATACGGGAATGAGTAGATTTTTGGCGCATACTTCAAAACAAAAAAATAAACAAGAATTCTGTAGAAAATGTTTAACAAGAATTCCATCTGTTCAAGCTGTGAGTGAACATAAGAAACATTGTATCAGCCCAGTTGACTGTAATACAGAACTAATTACGCCCCCACCCGGATCTAAAGTTAGTTTTAAGAACTGGAAACGGCTGCAAACGAGTCCATACGTTGTTTACGCAGACTTCGAGTCGCTTATTGTTCCTTATGAAGGGCCGGCGCCACAAAAAACTTCGAAAAACAGTCTTAATAAGTAATCATCAGATTTGTTCATTTGCTTTGTTATTGTCAGGTCGGATGGCGTCCATTCAGAGCCAGAATTATATAGAGGACCAGATTCTGCAAAATACTTCTTAAAACGCATGCAGCAAGTGCGTAACGCCTGTTCTAATAATCTAAACTTATCTGAAATCATAATGACGCCTGAAGACCAACAACAGTATGACTCAGCACACATTGTTGGATTTGTGGTTTAGGCCTCTCATCAGACGAAGCCAATCCGACAGTAAGAGACCATGATCACATTAGCGGAAAGTTCAGAGGAGCAGCGCACAGCAAATGCATCTTCAACTAAAGTTTGAACCAAAGACATGGAAGCTGCCCATTTTCTTTCATAACTTGCGAGGTTACGACTCTCATCTTATAATGCGAGCAGTAACCAGCAAATTCAGGGTAGCATGCATTGCACAGTCATCAGAAAAGTACATGTGTTTCACTTTAAATAACATGTCTTTTTATGACTCTATGCAACACCTGATGGGATCATTAGAGTCACTGGCTATGTCCTTAAAGTCCTGCCCAATAACGGAAGAATATTTTGACCCAACTCTTGTTAGAAAGGGCGTTTACCCTTATGAGTACATGAACAGTTGGGAAAGGTTTGATGAAGACACACTTCCTCCTAAAGGCGCGTTCTTTTCTAGTCTTAGAGGAAAGGGCATTAGTGATTCTGATTACCAGCATGCTCAAGATGCGTGGCAGAAGTTAGAGTGTAAAACGATGGGAGACTATCATGATTCATACTTGATGGCCGATACATGTTTGTTGGCGGACGTCTTTGAAAACTAATAGAAAGACCTGCATGAAACATTATAGCCTGGGGTCCTGCGCATTACATTTCTGCGCCCGGGATGAGCTGGGATGCTTTCTTAAAGTTTACTGGAGTACAGATTGATTTATTGTCTGATTTACCAATGATTCAGATGATTGAAAACGGATTGCGTTGGAGGAATTAGTATGGCGTCGCATCATTACTGTAAAGCAAACAACAAATACTTAGACAACTATGATCCAAGTAAAAGGTCTAACTATCTCATGTATTTAGATGCAAACAATCTGTATGGTTGGGCTATGGCACAATCACTTCCATTATGTAACTTTAAAATGTACACAGGCGGCGATCCGAAAAATATTCAAAAGGCATTAAAGTGGTTGAACAGTTTAACGCCCGATCGACATCAGGGCTATATTCTAGAAGTTGACTTAGAATATCCTCAGGAACTCCATGACCTACATAATGACTATCCATTAGCGGCAGAAAGTCTAAAGACGAATCCAACAGAGCCGCCTAAACTTGTGCCTAATCTTCGTGGCAAAAAAAATTATGTCTGTCATTACAGGCTTCTACAATTTTATTTAAGACATGGTTTAAAGTTGAGAGCAGTTCATCGTATAATTGCTTTTGATCAAGAACAGTTCATGAAACCATACATCATGAAGAACACTGATCTCAGAACTAAATCCACAGATGCTTCAGAAAAAGACTTTTTCAAGCTAATGAACAACAGCTGTTTTGGAAAGACTATGGAAAATCCGCACAAGCGTAAAGATGTCAGATTGTCACCAAAGAATGAAGCAATTAAGCTGACTTCAAAACCTAATTATCAGGACTTCAGAAGATTTCATGATCAGCTTTTTGGCATAATGATGAAGAAAAAGAAAGTCAAATTGGATAAACCCGTTTTTATTGGTTTACCGTTTTAGAATTATCAAAGCTTTTGATGTTAGAATTTCTTTATGACTACTTTAAACCCTCGTGTCCAGAGTCCAGAGTACTTTACACAGATACAGATAGTTTTGTTATAGATTATCCCTACTGAAGACATCTATAAAGACATGGAATTAGAAGTAGCTAAAGGGCATGCGGGATGGTACGACACATCTGATTATCCTAAAGATTCGCCTTTGCATTCAACCGTTAACAAGAAGGTTTTAGGAAAGATGAAGGATGAATTATCTGGAGGGTGATCAAGGAGTTTGTTGGTTTAAGGTCGAAAATGTTACAGTCTTTCGAGCCAGGAGAAAACCATTAAGAAAGCAAAGGGAATATCTCGCAGTGTTGTGCAGTCAAACATATCGCATGACAACTACAAAGAACATTGTTCAATAAACATACTTTTCATCATGACAACATAAAACTACGATCTAATCTACATGAGATCAACACAACTGTTGTAACAAAGAAGTCTTTAAATAGAACAAAAAAAAAACGAGTATTTGTTAACCCAGATTTTCATATGCAAGGGGCCACGGGAGAACGGCAAATTAAAACTTCTTCCCCGAAGAGTTTATAGGGGTTCTTTTTTTCCTGAAATTTAACTAAAAAATCAATCAAAACATCTTCCAATTCACCCAAAAATTTTTTTCTCATGTTTGCTTGACGTCTCAAATTTTTTTTTTATTATTTTCAAATATTTTTTTCCCCCCTTTTTTGATAGTCAAAATTTGGGTTTTTGGGCTGTAAGGATCGGGATGCAGTCCCCATTGCGTGAATCCTCGTAATTGTTTCTTTAACGCAGAATCGATTTATGATTCCGTGAAATTCCTTAATAGCAGAACAGCATCAATAAATTCCGCATTAATTCCAATTTCTCTTCTTTTATCTTCTTGCTTCCATTTAGTTTCATGTAGGATTCTTTTTTTTTGGGCTTCCATTTTAAATCAAAAAATTTTACGTAAATCTTAAAGGGGAACTGTGTCGGGTGGGATTACTGCAGTTTTTCCCTTCACAAAAGATCTTTGGGGACGGGTTTTTTTGTTGTGTCAGTTCTCGTAAATAATACACAGGCAGACATCTTTACAATTTCTTTTTTTTTCGTTGGACAACACTCCAAAAAGGGGGGTTGCCCCGATGCAGGTCCCCTTCTGCTTCCCCGGGAAATAAAAAGGGAACCTTACTTTCAAGCCAAACGGTAATGTTTGCGGTTTACGGAGTCTTCGCAACATTTTTTGTTTTTTTTTTGATTGCTTTTATGGTTTTTTGCCCTTTAAAACTTCATTTAATCATTGCGCGCAAACTGAGGGGAGTCTTCTAACCCATTCTGTTTCGAGAATTGTCATCAGCCTTGTGATACGGGAAAAAAAAGTCTTTCAGATAACGTTTGGTTAAAGTTTTTCAACTAAAGCCTGTGATCTGTGAACTCCTGGTGCCTCTTTTAATGGTGACTTATTTTTAACAAAATGATTCACTTGGGCCTTTTTAAATTTTTTCCAACATCGACTTGAATCATGCAGGATAAGTTTGGGGCCTGTTTGGGATACAGTTTTATGGGGAACAGCAAAAACAGAAGCCTTTTTTGTTAATGTTCTGCATCTTTGTATCTTTAAACTATGTAAGACTGTAACGTATTAAACTTTTTCGCCTGTCGATCGTGAGGTAAAAATTTGAAATCCCTTTGATGGGGGGTCGTTCGGTATTGTATTCACAAAGTGTGGTCTCTGTATTCGCAGGTGCAGGTAAATAAATTTGCCCAAACGCTTGTTTAGATAACCATTCCTTTTCCCGTTTGTTCACTAACCCCCCCTGCTTTGGGTTTGCTTTTTTATGCCGTGATTCCCTTCCAATATCCCTTTTTCGAATAATAGATTTTGTTCTTTTTTTTCAGCCAATTTATGG
>JAFLJL010003129.1:5000-20767 GCA_018398815.1 Conus ventricosus | reverse complement strand
TTTGATGTTCCTTTTTTTGTGGGATTTTTGCTTTGGGGAATGAGAAATGAGCCATTCCTCAACCTCTTGATGGACCGAGGGTCGCCTGCTATTCTTGAAAACCCTTTGAATGGCAAACGGGCTCAGAGCTGAAAGGGGTCTTTCCTGCTCCGTCCCCTCCATCACGAGCCAGGAAGCCCAAAAACCTGTCTTCTGTCGAACTTCGGTATCGGAGTCACTATCTGTATGACAATCCCCTGAAATAGGGGATGCTGCCTCCTCTTCCTTTTGGGGGGAATGTTTTTTAAAGAAGTCATATTTAGTTTATTGTGATTCATCTCTCCCTTACCCACCCACCTTGGAGTCAACTAAGGGGCCAGGGCCAAGAAACCAATGTCTTGACCCCTTCCGGGCTTCGGGAGAGACATACGACACACAGACACCACCAACCCTATCCCCCTGATCATGCTCAACTCCCGGGAACAGAGAGCTGAGCACTGCAGGGTTTACTTGGCCAGCAAGGGGACTGTCTGTCTTGACCCAGCCCCAAGAAGGGGAGCCGATTAGTACACCCGGCCAAAGTGTACTCCCTGTCTAGGAGAGGTCCGAGCCAAAGTGATGTGTTGAGAGCGCTGGCCCTCTCAATCACCAGGATCTCATTCCCCTCCGACACAGGTCGCACCGCACGGCAAACGCGGCGGATCTTAAGGAGACCACAAGAGAGAAAAGGAGTGTGGAAAAGAAGACTTGAAGGGGAGACGAAGATAGAAAAGGGCCAAATAAGGGAGGCAGAAAACAAGAAAAGGAGAAAGGCGGGTTACTCTTAGTCAGGATCCTCACCCTTAGCCTATCTGACATGGGAAGCCCTACCAGGGGCATCAACTCCTTACCACGTTACGCTTAGGCCAAACAGCATCTGCACCTCTCGGGCCTAGAAGCAGTGTGAAAAAAACAGCCTATCTAGTATTGATGCCCCGCCAGCAAAGCCTAAGGGATCACTGGACCACGCAAACCCTCCGACCACGACAAGGTCGCAACCCCCCGGAGGGCATGATTAAGGTCCAACTTTTGTCTAAAGGCTGTCTTGATGTTAATATTGAATTCGTTACAGATTCGTTCAAAAGCCTTCATGTCTATTCTGTTGCTAAAGGGATTAAACGGTTTGTCATTTGGCAATGGCGCTTGCAGTTCAGTCAAAATACGTCTGAAGGTGTAATAGAAATGAAATCTATACACTGACCTAACCAAAGGATTAGGATGATTTAAGTGATCAGCATACGACACTCCACACCCAGTTGATGCACAAAACACAGCAAAGTTTAACTGGTTCTGATAAAACTGCATCGGATGACTGAACCACACTTTTGCAATGTAGTCTTTTTTAATAGGAGGGTTAAGATATCTGTTTAATGGAGTACTCACCTTTTTATGAAAGGTGTCAGTCTGGGTCACAGAAATGTCGAGGGTGTCAGTTGTTATATTTTTAAGATTGTAGTGCGGCCCAACAGAATATTTTGCATCAGTATATTTGAATGCACTCATTTTTAATTTGTTTTAAAAAATGTTTGTAACAATAACAACTCAAGACCGCCCTTCGTTTTTAGAACATGCTATTAAAAACGAATGCGGAACCAGAACGGTCGCGCTCCATGAAATATTCTACAAAGTCGTATGGTTTTAATAAGCAAAGCCAAGGAGAATAATAAGATTAAAAAAGTTAATAATAGAGGCCAATTAGTTAGCCCGTTAACCATACCTGATGGTTATTACGGGTTTTGCTCACTAAAAGAAGCAATGAGTAACTTTGACATTACTCTCAAACTTAACAATGCAAATCTAAAAACAATGTTGACCTTCAAACCTGAAGAAGAAGAAGTAGGGTACTATTTTGATAAAGAGCTAGCTAAAATGTTAGGCTTTACAACTGCCAATCGGCCCGTTCATAGTTTTAGAGTTGCAGCAAACAAAACTACTTATGAGGGAGAAAATCCGCTCGATCTTGCATTACATTCATTACTCTATATTCATTTGGATGAGCTGAGCACTGATGAAAACTTATATGATGGAAGGCCCTCAACTGTTTTAAGAGCTCTTCCGTCAGGGAAAGCTGCATATTGCGATTATGAAATTATACAATTCCCTAATTTACAGTTTAAAAGATTAGTTTGGGGGAGGGTCGGATCATTTAATATAAAAATCAAAGACAAAGCGGGGAAAGTTGTGAAATGTGATAACCTGCACATTGTTTTGGAAATAAAATAATACGTTACTAAAAAATAATGTCGCGTGGGCCAGAAGAATCAGGAGTTACATTAGCGCCTGTAAGGTGTATAACTTAGAATTAAAAGACCTTGCAGATGTTGCGGACTTTGAACAGAACGGTGAGATAGGCGTTTTGTATGGTTTTGAGTACACTAAAGATGGTGATTATAAACGCAAAGAGGTTGGCGACAGCAAAAAGTTTCCTAAACTAGAACAACTGCGCAATCTAGAGGCAAATAATGTTGGCCAGTATGAATATAAAATAGTTCGAAAACCTGACCTAAAATGGCACTTAGAACCATATTTAGAATGGGACATAAAATTTGAATTCATAAGCCCATTTACATATTTTAGCCGCCAAAAAAGTTTCAGAAAAGCATTCAACTCTGGCCCTTTACATGTAAGTCTTATGCCGGACGACAATAGTCGGAAAGAAATTGAAATAGCGCCGTATGGGAAAAAACAGTACATCCTCCACAGAAAAGAAACAGTTGTAAAAAAAGCTTCTACAAAATTACAGTTCTTTCCAAGCAGAAAATTAGGAGACACGTTCACAATGATATTTGAAATTTCTGTCTTTAAAGATGTGGAGAGGGATGGGGTTGTGGGCGTTAGTGACGTCCTTATAAAAGGAATTAATATTAGCTGGCAAAACTTAGACGTTAAACGCCTTAACGTTACCATCGTCGTTCTTCACAATGGTGAGGATATTAAGATCATAACAACAAGCAACAAAATCAATGTTGACTTAAATAGAAACAATCTTACAGAATGAATTGGATTAATCTTACACATTTAGGCCTCATAGGGTTTTATTATACTGAACAAGTTTTGACGGAGAGTATGATAAAAATAATAACTGGATTAGATTAAATTCTGTTATAAAACTATGGAGCAGTTAAACTTTATGATAAAATCCCCTCATTGTTCAATGATTTGTGGGCAGACTGGTTGTGGAAAAAACAATATTTGTCCTAGACTTATTACAAACAGTTTATCGCTATAATTTTGATCATATTGTGATTTTCTGTCCAACACTTAAAAGGAAACAAAGCATATCATGATAGAAGGTTTATATGGACAGACAATGACGTATATTTAGTTAATCCTAGCACTAAACTGAGTGAGTGTTTAGAATACTTTTATAAAGTGTTTGAAGGAACGCAAACACTCTTTATTACAGATGACTGTTCGGCAGAAAAAGATATAGTTAAAAAGAGAAACACTTTGTCAAAGCTGGCTTTCAGCGGAAGACATGATGGGATAAGCGTGTGGATTTTATGCCAGAAATATAACTCGGTTTTAAAAGACTTTAGAGAACAGTTAAAGACTGTAGTGTTATTTCACATGAAAGACAGAGACTCATTTGATGAATGTTTGCGTGAAAATGATGTTATTGAAAATGACCAGGAAAAACATAGGATTAAACAAAAATTAAAATCTGAAAACTTTAGTAAATTAGTCTTAAAAACGGATAACCCTACACAGTATGTTTGTTTGTAGATAATCGTTATTTTTTGGTTATTGAAGTCTTACTTGTCAGAGAACTAATAAATGCCGCTTCTAAAGTCAACTGGTCGAAACTAGTTCGCTGCTGTGCTTTGCAGGTCAAACGTTCTTACAGGAACGTTTGGCCTAGTTCGCTGCTGTGCTTTGCAGAATAGAATATTTTTAAAGGTCAAACGTAGAATATTTTTAAAGGTCAAACGTTCTTACAGGAACGTTTGACCTAGTTCGCTGCTACACCCTGCAGCCCTCTTGCTGCTAAAAAGTACACGACTCATTCACATTAACAGTTAGAGCAACAGTATATATAAACCCAACACATTGAAAGCTTTCACAATTCTATGGTGGCCAGTGTAAATGTTGATAAAGTTGTTTTTTATTAAGTAGAATATTTTTAAAGGCCAAACAACAACTGTATCTTACATTACTCTTTAGTTACTAGTTTGTTCAATATTTATATTAAATACTTTAGCATATTAAATATAAAATATAGATTTTAACAATTAATTCTCTCTCAGAGAACTACGAATAAAAAACTATTAAAGGGAGACAATTACGGGCCCGCTGAGAGCATTAACAGCCGTCGTGTGCAGTAACGCGCCGCGAGGTGTGCTTTATTAATTTTTTGGTCACAGTTTGTAAGCGGGCCGTGCGCTGTGTGAACGAAGGTCGCTTGTCTGCGCCAGCCGTAAATTAAGCGATCAGGTTTCAGCCTTGGCAGGTCTCTGTAACCCCCCCCTCGTGTCTGCCTGTCTGTGTACAAAGTTTTGTAGGTAGAAATTAGTCAGAATAAGTGTGCGGATTTTATGTCAAAAATATAACTTAGTTTTAAAAGACAAGCAAGTTTAGTAAATTAGTATTAAAAACGGACAACCCACACAGTATGTCTGTTTGTAAATAATCATTATTTTTTGGTTATTGAAGTCTTACTTGTCAGAGAACAGGAAAAGGCGGCTTTTAGGCCACTTTCACCCAAAAACTTGGTGGAGGAGCAAGTGAGTTAGAAGCTGCATTTTCCTGTTCTCTTTAGAACATTGTATTAAATGCCAAAACACTAAAATCAGCAAAAATATGTCCATTTGTAAGAGAACATACAGACTATGCATGGTGTGTAAGAGACTGGTTGGAGGAAAGAAAGTTTAAAAAAAAAAAAAAAACTAGTTAAAAAAAAAGTTTACAAACGTCGTCGCGAGAGATAATACCAAGGGAGATAATTTGATCAAAATTGATGAAGTTACAAATTACCTCCCTTGGTAATCGTCTGCTAAACCTCCGGCCAGAGGAAATCTGAAAACCGCGATCATTGTGCGTGATTTAATTTCTGTTTTTATTCCTATTTAATTTCAAGGTTTTTGTAAATAAACTTCAAAGCAAAATTCGACATCATGAAAAAGTTTGCACATCTTTTACAAAATTCCAGGACTTTTCCAGACCCATGGCCACAAATTACAAAATTCCAAGACTTTTCCAGCCCTGGAAATGTTTTTTTTCATTTTTCCATACTTTTTCCAGACTTCCAGGACTCTGTACGAACCCTGTGCTTAGCATGCTGTATCGCTCGCGTTCATTCTCTTACCTTTCGACAAGATCAGCTTTCCTCCCATCCATCTTTGCTCCTCGTTTTCTGCATTCTTCGCGTAGTTCAACGAGTCTCATATCTCCGAACGAAGTCATGTTGAAAAACAATAGTGTTGAAATGCGACTTCCAAGTGATTCGCTTCGCCTTCCCGTACTGGCTAAAACTGGCTGCGCAGTGACAAAGAAGCAATGACGTCTTTCGTTTATCAGTTTCTTTTTACAGAAATGAAAAAAAAAACGTCACACACAAAAGATCTGTGCTGAAAATGTTTTCAAAGGCCGACAGGATCCTGTGTTTGTCCTCAGTTTGTTTACCTTCGACACTGGCAGCCATACACCGTATATAGCCAGCGCCACCTAGCGGTGAAGGAACGATAATTTTCAGCTAAGTTTCTCGATCTATATGTATTAATTTTATTATAATCGCATCACTGTTCATAAAAGTTAAGAAAATAAAGAACAATTAACCATTTTTTTACTGATCGAAATTGTATAACCATAATTTGAACAATGTATACAAATTCGCCCACGTCTGACACTGGATTGTCTGATAGGGTAGGCTTCCTGTGAATGTGCGTGTTCGTTCTTTCTACTCCAATGCGAAAGAAAAACGGTGTCAATCCAAGCAGGAACCCCGACCCCTAAAATTAGCCCCGTTGTAGAGCAGATGTAATATATATGTGTGTGTGTGTGTGTGTGTTGTGTGTGTGTGTGTGTGTGTGTGTGTTTATGCACACAGTGATGTTTTATTTTTGATATGAATGTGTGTTTCAGTGACCATGCCTGGAAGAAACAAGGGAGTGTGTTGCATTATGACCTGAAAGCTACGCGTCGGAGTAACTTCCCTTAAGTTGGAAAACTCACGGCGCAGGCGTCAACTATACCCCAGCCTCTTTCTGGATCAAGCCGTTGTTCTAGCCGGCCATGACGGATGACAGAAAATACTGAACGACAACTAGGTAGGCACCCTGACTGTTCGCGAGAGAGCCAGCAGCACTAAAATACCTCAGCACTACAGGTAACATAACATGGTGGCAGCGGACTACGAACCTACCAACGCTTCTCAATTGTGAGTACATTTTCTCATCTCCACTTCGACCACGTACGACCGTTAGCCTGAAAGCATGGCCGAACGAAATGAGCAGCAGCCCAGGAGACCGCAAACCGCGAAGGTTAGCCCTCCACCACCTCTGAATGTAAAACGTGGAGCCGCAGAATGGAAGCTGTTTAAGCAGATGTGGACCAACTATGTCATAGTCGCAAGACTAGAAAATGAAGAAGACGCTTACATGAAAGCTTTATTCTTGCACACTCTAGGTGTAGATGGACTGTCTGTTTTCAATGGTCTTGAAATTGCAGAGGAGCAAACGTTGACGCCATAATTGCTGCCCTTGACAATCATTTCATAGGCCAAACCAATGAAACATATGAGCGCTTTGTGTTCAATAAAAGGGACCAAAAAGAAGGTGAAAACATAGAAGACTACGTAAATGCGCTGAGGCAGCTCATCAAAACTTGTAACTTCTCCGAAGCAATGTCACCTTCTCTGCTCAGAGACAGAATCATTTTGGGTATTAGAAGCCAACCAACCAGAGAATCCCTTCTACAGATTGCCAACCTCGACCTCCAGACCTGTATTGATAAATGCAGAGCAGCTGAGACCACCAATGAACAGCTCAGAGTGATGGGGGAAGATACAGAGGTAGGACAAGCTCACGCTGTACGAAAATTCAAGAAAAAGGGGAAGTGGGAAGACAAAGGCACCACAGAAAGAAACTGCAAGTATTGTGGCAAGAAACATGAGATGAAAAAATAAAAATGTCCAGCATGGGGACAAAAATGCTCAGCATGCGGCAAGAACAACCACTTTGCAAAGATGTGCTTACAGAAGAAAAAAGAAGCAAAGAAAGTTCACGCTGTTGAATCTGAAAATGAAGAAGATGAATATCTACTAGCAGTGGAAAAGAAGAACAACAACAAAGTCATCAAAGCAAGAATGATGATAGGAGGAAGAAGATTATTTGTCAAATAGACAGTGGGGCTAGTGTTAATGTAATATCAGCCAAGCATGTTGAAACAAGACAACTCAAGCCCACCAAGACGGCACTTCACGTCTACAATGGAGCCTCTATCAAAGCAGTAGGCAGAGCTGACCTCCAAATTACTAATCCCAAAACTGAGCAAAGCTGGGAAAGCGGAATTTGTTGTTGTAGAAGAGGAACTGACAACGCTGATTGGAAAGACAACTTCAGAGACAATGAAGTTGATAACAGTTCACTATGATAACATGAGCATAGCACAGATAAAAGAGATAAGATAAGATAAGATAATGTTGCTTATAGCCCAGCCGACCGCAGAGGGCCACATCAGGGCTGTCACCACGTTAAAATCAACTCACTAGTCATTTAAAAAAAAAAAAAAAAAAAAAAAAAAAAACCAACTTTCACACATCTCGTTAAATGACATCGTCTACAAACGAACCAGAAACTTTGTTAAAAATCCTTCTTCCGTAAAATCTCAAATCAGATGAAAAATGTTAATTTTCTCTCAAAAACCCAAGGATCACGTCAGGCGGGACATCCCTGAACAGGATCTTCATGGACTCCGCTGTAAAATGTTTGTGTCTACATCGTGCAAGTCCCAACACTCTAAAAGAACATGTTTCATTGTGAGTGGTGCATGACATGGAATGCACCACGGAGCTTCTTCACTCTTTAAAAGGTAACAATGGGTAAAATACGAATGGCCGATGTGCAGCCGGCACAGAACCGTTTCCTCTTTACGACCACCCGACGTAGATGGGAGGAAGTCTTTAAGGTTTGGACGGATCTGAAAGAGTTTGTTATTCGTCTGTGTGTTCCAATCCTCCTGCCAGAGGTCTCTCACATAATCGTTAATTTTGGGTTTCACATCTGAGCAGGGGATATAAGTGTTGGACAGTTTCTCTCTTGTGGCGTTCTTGGCTAAACGATCAACCATTTCGTTCCCGCCGATGCCAACATGGCCAGGAAACCCAAGCAAGAGTAATGTTGTAACCATCCGCCTTCAACTTGCTAAAAAGTTCAAAAAAAGTAAAAGTTCTGGATGCTGAAGGTTGCGGCCAGCTATGGCCTCCAAAGCTGACAGCGAATCCGACAGAACCAGAAAGTCCCTCCTCGAAGAATGGGAGATTATCTTCAAAGCCAGTACTAGAGCAGTAAGTTCAGCAGAATAGACAGAAGCATCTGAATGTATATGTTCCAACAATATCTGAAAAGGGAGCCCCAGGGCAGTAGGCTGCACAGGCCACTCCATCCTCAGACTTGGAACCGTCAGTTGAAAACTGTTTGATAGGATGGGAATTTGGAACAGAGCTCGGCATACAAAGCCTTGTACGCCAGAGAGCTGGTAGACTCCTTACGGAAAGCTGCGAGATCAAAACGAATCTCTGGTGTGAAAAAGGTCATGGAGGTTGATCCGGAAACTTGGAAAAATCGGAAACTACTCCCAGGTCTATACCTGCATTCCGCACGTGAGGCTGCATACGAAGCCCAAACGGCGGAATACATTTCGGGTTTGTTTCAAACTTACTTTGGAACGGAGGGTCAAAAACACAGTCATAGGCAGGATTCTGCGGTTCTGAGAACAGTCGGATGTAATAATTCAAAGACAGTTTCAGCCTGCGGTTGGACAGTGAAGGTTCACCTGCCTCTGCGTACAGGCTGTACACAGGGGTGGTGCGGAACGCTCCAAGACAGAGACGAAGCCCTTGATGGTGGATAGGGTCCAAGAGTTTGAGGTAAGATGATCTTGCGGAGCCGTACACAGCACAACCGTAGTCCAGTTTAGAACGGACCAGGGCTCTGTAGAGGTGCAACAAAGTTTTCTTATCAGCGCCCCAGTCGGTGTGTGCTACGACCCGCAGAATATTCAGTGCCTTTTGGCAAGCAGTTTTGAGGTTTTTAATATGGCTGAGAAAGTTAAGTTTTTGGTCAAAAATGACTCCCAGAAATTTGGCCTCTTTAACAGCTGGAATGGGAGATTTCCCTACTTGAAGTTCCGGATCGGGAAAAAGCTGACGGAAATTATGGAAGTGAATACACTGGGTTTTTGTAGCAGAAAAGGTGAAACCGTTTTCATTCCGCCCACCGATGGATTTTATCTACGCAAAGCTGGAGCCTGCGCTGAACACTCGGGTACAGGCTTCCAGTTGCGTAGACAGCAAAATCATCCACAAACAATGAGCAGTCTGAACCCTGCTGAACTGATTGAACAATGTTGTTGATCTTAATACTAAAGAGGGCAGGAGATAGTATGCTCCCCTGTGGAACACCCAACTCCTGCTCGTGGACATCAGAGAGAGTGGTGCCAACCCGGACCTGAAACTGTCGTTCTGCCAAAAAATTTTGAATAAAAAGCGGAAGATGACCCGAAAACCCAGATCGTGGAGATCATGGAGTATCCCCGACTTCCAGGTGGTATCGTAGGCCTTCTCCAAGTCAAAGAAAATTGCCACTGCATGCTGTCTGTTTAAAAAAGCGTTCCTAAGTGTAGATTCCAGACGAATCAAATGGTCAACTGTACTACGATGTTTGCGGAAACCACACTGTTCTTTCGCCAAAAGGCCATCGGTTTCGAGTTTCCACATGAGCCTAGCATTGACCATTTTTTCCATCAATTTACAGACACAGCTGATCAAAGCTATGGGACGGTAGTTAGATGGATTAGAAAGATCTTTTCCAGGTTTGGGGATGGGAATAATGAGGGCTTTCCGCCAAGAGGGTGGAAAGCAGCCTGTAATCCACACATGGTTGTATACCTGTAACAGGATGTTTAGACCTTCTTGCGGAAGATGTTTCAATAGTTGATAATGAATTTCATCTATACCTGGAGAGGAATCGCTGCAAGAAAGTAAGGCAGATTTCAGCTCGTTTAACGTGAAAGGAAGATTGTAGTCTTCCATGTTGTCGTATGAAAAGTTGCAGGGTGATTTTTCTTTTTAGGGCTTTGTTTTTGACAAAAGTGGCTGATTTATTAGAAGAGGAGGAATTCTTTTCAATGGTAGAAGCAAGCAGATTAGCAACTGCTTTCCTCTCTGTTATTAAAGAATCCGAAAACTTGAGATGGTTCACAGTGGGACAGGTGTTCTTCCCTTTGATTTTCTTAATGATGTTCCACACTTTTTTCTTAGAAGTTTTTGATGTCAGCCTGGAGCAGAAGCTTCTCCAGAGACCGACGTTTACTGATTTTAAAAGTGTGTCTCGATTTGGCACGGAGTTTTTGATGGGCTCGAGCGTTGGGACCCGAAGGTCGTTGGTATACCTGACGCTGAGCCCGTTTTCTAACTTTGGAAATTTGTTGGCATTCTGAATCGAACCAGGGTGTTTTTGGCATTTGAAGTTTATTGGAAGACACTGGAATACAGGTCTTAGCACAATTAATCATAGTGTTAGTCAGTGATTCAGCTGGATCAGGACTCTGAAAAAAAAACAGTGTCCTGGAACTCCTTAGAAACAGTGGCTGCAAATAGATCCCAGTTTGCTTTCTTATAATTTAAATGCTGAGAGACAGAGACGTGTTCAGTTATTACAGGTTGTAGAAGGACAGGGAAATGGTCACTTCCGTGCAGATCGTCATGGACAGACCACTCATAGTCCAGGACCAGCGAAGGGTCACAAACCGACAAATCTAAACACGAAAGTGAACCTGTGGAAGAATGGAGGTAAGTTGGGAGATCCGTCGTTCAGACAACACAAATCCAAATCCGAAAGGACATCCTCAATCAGCAGACCTCTGGATGACGAACCGGTACTACCCCAAAGAGGGTTGTGACGTTAAAGTCACCCAACAGCAAAAAGGTCGAGGGAGTTCCTCTATCAGACTGACAAGATCCTGACGACAAACCGGGACAGAAGGTGAGAGATAAAGAGAACAGATTGTCACAGTCTTGTGGAGTGTGACTCTCGCAGCTACAGCCTGAAGGGAGGTAGACAGAGTGACAGGACTATACAACAAAGTTTTGTGTAGGAGAAGGGCAACACCGCCCGACAGTCCCAACGTGGATTGTTGTGCAGGTTTCGAAAGAATATTAAAGCCAGAAAGAGTAAAGGTCTTCTGGCTTTGAAGTTGAGTTTCTTGAAGAGCCACGACAGAAGGTTTTAGAGACTGACACAGAAGCTGCAGCTCCTCGAAGTTGGAATTTAGACCACGGATATTCCAATAGAATATTGTATTATCCATGGTGCAGAGGGCGAAAAGGAGAGAGATCAGGTCATCTCCTCCTCAACATCTGCTGCTAAAGCTGTAAATTTGTTGCTTAATTTCACTGGACTATCTGCAGACCTGCTGGCAGACTTGCCAACAGGTGAAGTAGGTCTGGGTTTGGGGGACGGTGGAGGTTTTTTCCTCAACTCCACCATCTCCACACTAGGTTGAACTCCCTTGCCCGCACGGGCACTGGACAGAGGAGTTCGAGGGAGGGGTGCTGGTTTTTTAATCTGCCCAGCAGCAGATGTTGTAGACTGCTGGGCAGTCTGAGGGGTGGCGGATTTTTTGCCTCCACCAGGGGCAGTCACTTTGGTTTGGAAGGTGGTGGACCTGCTACCACCAGAACTGACAGATCTTACTTGCAATGTTTTCGAAAACGTAAAGTTATCAGTCTGACAGCAGACTGACCGAGTTGAAACTGTAGGAACTTTCTTTACGGCCGAAGCATACGAAGAAGCTGTCGGCGACTGACTGCCCACAACCTGCTTGCGGGCTTCGAAAAAGGAGATCTTCTTTTCTGTCTTAACCCTTTGTATTGCAGATTCCTGAATCCACAGAGGACAATTCCGTGAAGAGGAGGGATGGTCGCCACGCAGTTTGCACAATGTGCCGGATCTTTACACGGCCCATCATGGGTTGCCTTGCAGCAAATACCACACACCTCCTGCCCAGAACAACGGTCTCTGACATGGCCAAACTTCTGGCATCGGAAGCACCCTCAACGGGGACGGAACGTACAACAGAACCCGGACAATCAGGTAGCCGACTTTGATGACCGGAGGCAGCACAGGGTTGCAGAATGTCAGAAAGAGGGTGTTGGTGTCCACTCTTTCTGCACCCTTCTTTACTGTCACCCTGCGTACCTCCGTCACACCCTGGGATGCCAGCTCCATTTTGATCTCTGCCTCAGAAACACCTGATAATTCCCTGCAGCGAATCACTCCTTTTGATGAATTTAATTGTTTGTGGGGAGTTACCCTGATCTCCCGGTCCACAAGTTTCGTTGCCTTCAGCAGCTGTTCAGATTGCTTTTGTGACTTACATTGAATAAGAAAGGAACCATTCTCAACCTCTTGATGGACCGAGGGTCACCTGCTATACCTTGAAAGCCCTTTTGGATAGCAAAAGGGCTCAAAGCTGAAAGGGGTCGTTCTTGCTCCGTTCCTTCCATAACGAGCCAGGAAGCCCAAAAACCTGTCTTCTGTCGTACCTCCATATCCGAATCGCTGTCAGAATCGAAATCCCCTGAAATAGGGGATGCTGCCTTCCTCTTTTTTGGGGGGATGTGTTTAGAAAAAGCCATATTGAGTGAATTTGTGTTTCATCCCTCCCTTACCCACCCACCTTGGAGTCCAACTAAGGGGCCAGGGCCAAGAAACCAATGTCTTGACCCTTCCAGGCTTCGGGAGGACATACGACAAACAGAAGCAACTAACCCTATCCCCCCTGATCATGCTCAACTCCGGGGACAGAGAGCTGAGCACTGCAGGGTTCACATGGCCAGCAGGGAACTGCTTGTCTTGACCAGCCCCAAGAAGGGGAGCCGATTAGTACACCCGGGCCAAAGTGTACTCCCTGTCTAGGAGAGGTCCGAGCCAAAGTGATGTGTTGAGAGCGCTGGACCTCTCAATCACCAGGATCTCATTCCCTCTGACACAGGTCGCACCGCACGGCAAACGCGGCGGATCTTAAGGAGACCACAGAGATAAGATAAGATAAGATAATGTTGCTTATAGCCCAGCCGACCGCAGAGGGCCACATCAGGGCTTTCACCACGTTAAAATCAACTCACCAGTCATTTAAAAAAAAAAAAAAAAAAAAAACAAAAAAAAAACAAAAAAAAAACAACAAAACTTTCACACATCTCGTTAAATGACATCGTCTACAAACGAACCAGAAACTTTGTTAAAAATCCTTCTTCCGTAAAATCTCAAATCAGATGAAAAATGTTAATTTCTCTCAAAAACCCAAGGATCACGTCAGGCGGGACATCCCTGAACAGGATCTTCATGGACTCCGCTGTAAAATGTTTGTGTCTCACATCGTGCAAGTCCCAACACTCTAAAAGAACATGTTTCATTGTGAGTGGTGCATGACATGGAATGCACCACGGAGCTTCTTCACTCTTTAAAAGGTAAGAATGGGTAAAATACGAATGGCCGGTGTGCAGCCGGCACAGAACCGTTTCCTCTTTACGACCACCGACGTAGATGGGAGGAAGTCTTTAAGGTTTGGACGGATCTGAAAGAGTTTGTTATTCGTCTGTGTGTTCCAATCCTCCTCCCAGAGGTCTCTCACATAATCGTTAATTTTGGGTTTCACATCTGAGCAGGGGATATAAGTGTTGGACAGTTTCTCTCTTGTGGCGTTCTTGGCTAAACGATCAACCATTTCGTTCCCGCCGATGCCAACATGGCCAGGAACCCAAGCAAGAGTAATGTTGTAACCATCCGCCTTCAACTTGCTAAAAAGTTCAAAAAAAAGTAAAAGTTCTGGATGCTGAAGGTTGCGGCCAGCTATGGCCTCCAAAGCTGACAGCGAATCCGACAGAACCAGAAAGTCCCTCCTCGAAGAATGGGAGATTATCTTCAAAGCCAGTACTAGAGCAGTAAGTTCAGCAGAATAGACAGAAGCATCTGAATGTATATGTTCCAACAATATCTGAGAAGGAGCCCCAGGGCAGTAGGCTGCACAGGCCACTCCATCCTCAGACTTGGAACCGTCAGTGAAAACTTTTTGATAGGATGGGAATTTGGAACAGAGCTCGGCATACAAAGCCTTGTACGCCAGAGAGCTGGTAGACTCCTTACGGAAAGCTGCGAGATCGAAACGAATCTCTGGTGTGAAAAAGGTCCATGGAGGTTGATCCGGAAACTTGGAAAAATCGGAAACTACTCCCAGGTCTATACCTGCATTCCGCACGTGAGGCTGCATACGAAGCCCAAACGGCGGAATACATTTCGGGTTTGTTTCAAACTTACTTTGGAACGGAGGGTCAAAAACACAGTCATAGGCAGGATTCTGCGGTTCTGAGAACAGTCGGATGTAATAATTCAAAGACAGTTTCAGCCTGCGGTTGGACAGTGAAGGTTCACCTGCCTCTGCGTACAGGCTGTACACAGGGGTGGTGCGGAACGCTCCAAGACAGAGACGAAGCCCTTGATGGTGGATAGGGTCCAAGAGTTTGAGGTAAGATGATCTTGCGGAGCCGTACACAGCACAACCGTAGTCCAGTTTGGAACGGACCAGGGCTCTGTAGAGGTGCAACAAAGTTTTCTTATCAGCGCCCCAGTCGGTGTGTGCTACGACCCGCAGAATATTCAGTGCCTTTTGGCAAGCAGTTTTGAGGTTTTTAATATGGCTGAGAAAGTTAAGTTTTTGGTCAAAAATGACTCCCAGAAATTTGGCCTCTTTAACAGCTGGAATGGGAGATTTCCCTACTTGAAGTTCCGGATCTGGAAAAAACTGACGGAAATTATGGAAGTGAATACACTGGGTTTTTGTAGCAGAAAAGGTGAAACCGTTTTCATCCGCCCACCGATGGATTTTATCTACGCAAAGCTGGAGCCTGCGCTGGACACTCGGGTACAGGCTTCCAGTTGCATAGACAGCAAAATCATCCACAAACAATGAGCAGTCTGAACCCTGCTGAACTGATTGAACAATGTTGTTGATCTTAATACTAAAGAGGGCAGGAGATAGTATGCTCCCCTGTGGAACACCCAACTCCTGCTCGTGGACATCAGAGAGAGTGGTGCCAACCCGGACCTGAAACTGTCGTTCTGCCAAAAATTTTGAATAAAAAGCGGAAGATGACCTCGAAAACCCAGATCGTGGAGATCATGAAGTATCCCCGACTTCCAGGTGGTATCGTAGGCCTTCTCCAAGTCAAAGAAAATTGCCACTGCATGCTGTTTGTTCAGAAAGGCGTTCCGAAGTGTAGATTCCAGACGAATCAAATGGTCAACGGTAGTCCGATGTTTGCGGAAACCACACTGTTCTTTCGCCAAAAGGCCATCGGTTTCAAGTTTCCACATGAGCCTAGCATTGACCATTTTTTCCATCAATTTACAAACACAGCTGGTCAAAGCTATGGGACGGTAATTTGAAGGATTAGAAAGATCTTTTCCAGGTTTGGGGATGGGAATAATGAGGGCTTTTCGCCAAGAGGGTGGAAAAAAACCTGTAGTCCACAC
>JAFLJL010003129.1:0-2500 GCA_018398815.1 Conus ventricosus | reverse complement strand
AGGTGTTGAACATGAAGCTCCACTGTGTTTCTCAGGGGCTTTGGCAGGTTTTTTGCACACAGCCTCCTCTCCATATGTTCTAAAGACAGCTGTTCAGCGACCCGGAGAATGAACAGAGGCCTGGCATCCTTTTTGGAGAGAACATGGTCTGGAAATTTGATGCTCCAGACAACACGGGCAGCAATGGTGCTGAGATCCACAATGTTGTAAAACATCACCATCGGCCATCGTTTGGTGATGCGTTTGGTGGAATATGCATGAGCCATCTGATCAAGCGAATCACGGCACCCTTTGTGGCGTTATAGAAGCGCACAATGTCTGGCTTCTTCTTTGGGGCATCAGGAGCTACTGCTCTATCATGATGCATGGTGCTCATGACTACAACGTTCTTGTTGGCTTTTGTCTGATAGTTCACGATGGTAGTTTTGTCCTGGAACAGAAATGAGGACGCATGAAGGTGCAATCCTTTTTTTTCTTTGAAGGGCTTGGGAAGAAATCGCTTGTTGGCACGAACAGTCCCAACAAATGTCAGGCCATTGCTCTGGAGAACGTCAGACAACTCCTTGTCAGTGAAGAAATTGTCTGTTGTGATGTTCCTGCCTGTTCTGTAGAAAGGAGCTGACAGACGAAGAGCAACAGTCCTCCCCAAATTGACACAATGTTATGCTCATTTGACTACAGCTCCTGTAATATAAAAAGAGCATGAGCAATAAGTGTGAAGAAGATCGAGCCTGTTATGGAATGCAGTGTAACATTATGTATAAAATGAGAGGTAGGTAAACAGAAAATGTGAATGTATACTTACTTTGAAACACAGCGAAACTTCAGCACGTGGCGATCTGGAACTTTCCACAGGCTTCAGTGGCGGGAATGTGACGTCAGTAAACCACGCAGTACCTATATTTTGCACACGGCACTGTTCTGTCGAGTTCTTAGATGATGCTAGCACAGTGTGTGGAAACTTCCATTACTGAGTAGGGCTAAGCACGCATAGTTTCTTCTTTGGCAGTGTGGGTGTGTGTGCACCCACGATGTACGGCACGCATAGTTTCTTCTTTGGGAGTATGGGTGTGTGTGCACCCACGAAGTATAGGGAAGGTTATACGATGTTTTTGTTGTTTGCTTATTTGTTTATTTAAAGGCAAAATGGCATCATTTTTGGGTAGTACGTGCTCAGTCCCTTTACTAACAAAGTCATAAAATTTCAGTAAGATTGTATGCACAATAACTGAAATTTGAAACATTAAATAAAAGTATGGTGCATTTGCACCCACGGTGTACGGGAAGGGTTAACTGCATGTTGTGAAACCGGAGAGATTGTTTTTTAGAAAACAAAAGTGAACTAACTGCTTTGGAAATAAACGGCTATCTTAAAGGTTTGTTGGTTCAAGGAAATGAAACAAGATGTAGCTAGTTTTAATACGGTGTTTGACTATTGATGGTGATAAGTTTTATATATTTTTAACATAAAATCCGCACACTTACTCTGACTAATTTCTAACCTACAAAACTATGTGTAGACACGAGGCCGAAACCTCGCTTAATTTACGGCTAGCGAGACGCGCTACCTTCGTTCACATGGCAAGCGACCAAAAAATCAATAAAGCGAGAGACTGGGCTTGCCAGGTGAGGGGTGGGGGTGAGGGGGGTGTATTCATTTCAGGTTGACAGCGCGCCAGGTGTCGTTAGCGCTACGGGTTGTATTGTTCTTAGTTTGTATTAGACTTGATTGATTGTTAACTACAGATTTAGTGTTCATGTGGCAGGCTGATCTGTGTATTAAGATGTGTATACTTTTCTACTTTTCTAATTCTAACCAGTTCATTTGCCTTCAAGTGTGCCCTTATGCAACTGAATGGCGATTTTTTAATGTTCTGGCAAACAAACTAGATAGGGTTAGGCACGCACGCGCGCACTTATGAGAGAGAGACAGACAGACAGACAGACAGACAGAGAGAGTCATGCGCGCACACACACACACACCACACATGGGCACAGACAGACACTCATACACGCGCGCGCGCGCACCTCACACCTGCTGGCAAACTGAGAGGCTAAAAAATCAATACTGCCGCCCCTCTCCTCCCTCCCCCCCACTCCCTCACGCCGGGCCAGCTGCATTGCAATATATTTCATCATCTTTCACAGCGCTCACATGACTAGTAACCAACACCGGTTTCATCATTCTTCTACTGACTGCCGGACTGGTAGGACGTTTTTATTGCGCTGTGTATTGGGCTTGGTGTGTTATTCTAAAATGGCGAGCCGGTTTACTGAGGAACAGAATTGTGCTATTCAAGATCACAAGTTTTACTTTAACTGCATGTTAGAGTATTTGTCAAAAAAAGAATCAGGTGAAGCATGTTCGTTACCGCTGAAACCGAAAAGAAGTATTGCTTTCCTAGAGGTGGAGAAAAAGAAAAAAGTGAACGACTGCTTTTGGAAAATGAACGACTATCTTCAAGGTTTGTTGGTCAAGGAATATGACATAGAAATGCAA
>JAFLJL010003128.1:31402-47631 GCA_018398815.1 Conus ventricosus | reverse complement strand
CTAAAGCTGTGGTAGCAGTCGGGGCCTTGTTACCGCACAAAATGTCACCATTGCACAAAATGCCACAGTGACATTTTTTGCAGTTATTCACTGCACAAATTGTCACAATTTGCACAAATTTGCACAAAATGTCACATTGTGACAATTTGTGCATCCGTGTGCCTTTTTTGAAATCACTGCTGCACAAATTATCACCACTCTCTCTCTCTCTTATCTGTGTGAGTGTGGGTGGGTGTGGTTTTGTGGGTGGGTGGATGGATGGGTGGATATACTCAATGATGTCCACGCGGTTTTTTTTTGTGTGTTTTTTTGAGTTTTTCAATTTGGCTTACAATTTATAATTTTCAGTTTTATATAATAATATATACTTTTAGTCTGTATTCACTGCACATGTTTACAAGGTGACAGCGCAGACAAGATGGCCCATGTTGGTCGATGAGGCTAATAGAAACATGATTTGTCTTGATTCGCATGCTCATCTCTTTTGCACTTTGTTAGCTTTGAGCAATTATTCTCATATACATCCGTACTATGCATAATATGTATGTAATTTTCACATGTGTTTATAATTGTCCATTTTTCTTATACACGTTTTTATATACATTTTGCTGTTTTCTCCATTTAGAGAGCACGGGATTTTCTTTATTCTTCAAGCAGGGGAGCAGGTCTTCTTCTTCTTCTTCTTCTCCTCCATGTTTTTTGTCTTCTTCTTCACACACACACACACACACACACACACACACACAACACACACACACACACACACACACACACACACACACACTCTCTCTCTCTCTCTCTCTCTCTCTCTCTCTCTCTCTCTCTCTGGATTTATTATGTCATTATTTGTCTATGTTGTCTCTTGGTGTCTTTCCTCTCTCTTTTTTGTGCTTGTTTTTACCTTCGGTTTATAAGGTGTGTACACATTATGGATGTGCAATTTCGTGCAAACGTTTTGGAAAGAGGTTGAAAATTTATTTAACGAAAAATGCCGAAATCTGTTTACCATTAAAATAACACGCGACATTGTTATCTTTGAAGTCGACAAACATAATCAAACAGAGACAATTTTTGACTTTATTATTATGGTTGCTAAATCTTATTATTATTTACAAGTGTAAGATCGAAAGACGTGGGCTAAATGGCTTCAGTTTTTCAGAGCCAGCTGAGCCGCAGATTCAAAATCGAACTCTATAATGCTAAAGTCAACAATGATCAAAACAGGTTTGATACTGAATGGTACAATTACATGCCGATGATATTTTACACAAATACTTAAAAAAAATCGATAACAACAACAAAATCTCAATCTAATACGCATCTCCGTAATCCCAGTATCCATTTCTCAAGGGGTTTTTTTCTTCTTTTTTGAAATTCTCGTGATATTTGAATTGACATGTTTTTGAATATACATTTGAAGCAACATACTTTTTTATGCGTTGATATATTATCCGTATGCTCTTGCTGTAATGTGGAAAATGTATATGTCAAATGTGTATGATATATATCAGGAGAATTTAAAAAAAACATCAATCATCAATCAATCAATCAATCAATCTGTGTTGATTTCCATGAGTTGAAGCCGCCAAAAGATCAGATCAGTGCGCTTGTGTTATCCTCAAAATAATGCTGTTTTGACGAGACGACAGCCACGATATGGCCCCTCGTGGTCGGCTTGGCTATTTGCAAAAAAAAGGAACTGAATCGAATAATCTACCCATTTCCCTGTCCCGTCTCACTCTCTCTCTCTCTCTCTCTCTCTCTCTCTCTCTCTCTCTCTTCTCTCTCTCTCTCTCTCTCTCTTCTCTCTCTCTCTCTCTCTCTCTCTCTCTCTCCCTCCCCCTCGCATTTCTGTGGTAGGCAGAGTTTGGCAACACTAAGTGGAAATTGCGCATGCACTCCCTCCCTCGGCATAAGGGTTGTTTGACTATTGTCAGTAAAGCATCGTCTTTGTCTCTCTCTCTCTCTCTCTCTCTCTCTCTCTCTCTCTCTCTCTCTCTCTGGGTGTGTGTGTGTGATATGCACCGTATCCGTATACGCGTGCGTGTGTGTGTGTGTGTGTGTGTGCGTGTTACGTGTGTGTCTGTTCACAGGTCGGCGACCATGAGAGCTGTATCCACAGGCCTGCTGGTGGTTCTGGCGGTGTGTGTGTGTGTGTTTCACAGGTCGGCGACCATGAGAGCTGTATCCACAGGCCTGCTGGTGGTTCTGGCGGGTGTGTGTGTGTGTGTTCACAGGTCGGCGACCATGAGAGCTGTATCCACAGGCTGCTGGTGGTTCTGGCGGTGTGTGTGTGTGTGTGTTGACAGGTCGGCGACCATGAGAGCTGTATCCACAGGCCTGCTGGTGGTTCTGGCGGTGTGTGTGTGTGTGTGTTGACAGGTCGGCGACCATGAGAGCTGTATCCACAGGCCTGCTGGTGGTTCTGGCGGTGTGTGTGTGTGTTTTGTTGACAGGTCGGCGACCATGAGAGCTGTATCCACAGGCCTGCTGGTGGTTCTGGCGGTGTGTGTGTGTGTGTGTTGACAGGTCGGCGACCATGAGAGCTGTATCCACAGGCCTGCTGGTGGTTCTGGCGGTGTGTGTGTGTGTGTGTGTTGACAGGTCGGCGACCATGAGAGCTGTATCCACAGGCCTGCTGGTGGTTCTGGCGGTGTGTGTGTGTGTGTGTTGACAGGTCGGCGACCATGAGAGCTGTATCCACAGGCCTGCTGGTGGTTCTGGCGGTGTGTGTGTGTGTGTGTTGACAGGTCGGCGACCATGAGAGCTGTATCCACAGGCCTGCTGGTGGTTCTGGCGGTGTGTGTGTGTGTGTGTTGACAGGTCGGCGACCATGAGAGCTGTATCCACAGGCCTGCTGGTGGTTCTGGCGGTGTGTGTGTGTGTGTGTTGACAGGTCGGCGACCATGAGAGCTGTATCCACAGGCCTGCTGGTGGTTCTGGCGGTGTGTGTGTGTGTGTGTTGACAGGTCGGCGACCATGAGAGCTGTATCCACAGGCCTGCTGGTGGTTCTGGCGGTGTGTGTGTGTGTGTGTTGACAGGTCGGCGACCATGAGAGCTGTATCCACAGGCCTGTGGTGGTTCTGGCGGTGTGTGTGTGTGTGTGTTGACAGGTCGGCGACCCTGAGAGCTGTATCCACAGGCCTGCTGGTGGTTCTGGCGGGTGTGTGTGTGTGTGTGTGACAGGTCGGCGACCATGAGAGCTGTATCCACAGGCCTGCTGGTGGTTCTGGCGGTGTGTGTGTGTGTGTGTTGACAGGTCGGCGACCATGAGAGCTGTATCCACAGGCCTGCTGGTGGTTCTGGCGGTGTGTGTGTGTGTGTGTTGACAGGTCGGCGACCATGAGAGCTGTATCCACAGGCCTGCTGGTGGTTCTGGCGGTGTGTGTGTGTTGACAGGTCGGCGACCATGAGAGCTGTATCCACAGGCCTGCTGGTGGTTCTGGCGGTGTGTGTGTGTGTGTGTTGACAGGTCAGCGACCATGAGAGCTGTATCCACAGGCCTGCTGGTGGTTCTGGCGGTGTGTGTGTGTGTGTGTGTTGACAGGTCGGCGACCATGAGAGCTGTATCCACAGGCCTGCTGGTGGTTCTGGCGGTGTGTGTGTGTGTGTGTTGTGTTGACAGGTCGGCGACCATGAGAGCTGTATCCACAGGCCTGCTGGTGGTTCTGGCGGTGTGTGTGTGTGTGTGTTGACAGGTCAGCGACCATGAGAGCTGTATCCACAGGCCTGCTGGTGGTTCTGGCGGTGTGTGTGTGTGTGTTGACAGGTCAGCGACCATGAGAGCTGTATCCACAGGCCTGCTGGTGGTTCTGGCGGTGTGTGTGTGTGTGTGTGTTGACAGGTCGGCGACCATGAGAGCTGTATCCACAGGCCTGCTGGTGGTTCTGGCGGTGTGTGTGCATCGAGCCTTCCGAATATAGTAAGGGGCCTGTATGTGCTCTAATGCCATTCGTGTGTAGGCGAATATGTGTGCGGTGTGTGTGTGTGCGTGCGTGCGTGCGTGCGTGCGTGCGTGCGTGCGTGCGTGCGTGCGTGCGTGCGTGCGTGTGTGTGTGTGTGTGTGTGTTAGTGTGAATGTGCGCTTAGTTCCATTCGTGTTTTATACGAATGTGCGTGTGTGTGTGTGTGTGTGTGTGTGTTGCGTGTGTGTGTGCGTGCGTGCATGCGTGCGTGTGTGTGTGTGTGCGCGCGTGTGCGTGTGTGTGCGCGCGCGCGCGCGCGCGTGGTTTGTGTTGTGTGTGTGTGTGTGTGTGTGTGGTGTGTTGTGTTGTGTTTTGTGCGAAAGTACGTGTTGTTTTGGTGGGGGGAAAGAGAGTTTGGGAGAAGGGAGCGGGGAGAGAGAGAGAGAAGAGTCCTTGTTTTTTCCATGATGTTGACTTATACTCGTGGGGTTTGGGTATCAACAGACCAAAGTGATTCTGTGAAGACAGGACAAAAGGGTATGTCACTTGAAAGCAATAAATCGTGAAGGGGGGGACAAGGGTCCCCTTTGCCCGAGGTGTCGGCAGTTTTTCAAAAAGGTTTGAGCTTCTTTAATACGTTCCATTTGATTTGCATGCTTTTATCTTGGAAAAAACCCTTAAAAAACTCCCGTATTTTTTGTATGTTTTGGGGGAAAAGGGGGGGAGGGGGAGAGAGGAGATTGATTGTTTGATTGTTTGGATTGTTGATCTTTAATCCCCAAAGGTGAAGATTTTAGGCCAAACCCTAGTTTTCAACCCTGTCCTTGTCATGATACTTTTTTTCAGCCCAAAAATAAATTCAAAAACGGGAACAATTAAACCTAGCAACCATTTTTTAAATAAAAATTCTACAATGATAAGCAAACGCTCATAAAAGCCTGGGGATGGGGGATGGTAAAAAAAAAAGGAAACTTACAAGAAAACCAAAACCCAAAAAAAAAACACAGAGGAGGGGCCAGAGGGGGGGTGGGGAAGAGAGAATGGTATTTTATGGGGGGGGGGGAGAAAGGGTTGGAAAGACAGAGTGGGGGAGGGGGGATGAGGGGGTTTTTAACGGAGTGGTTTTATGTTGGGGCTTTTTCCAAAGTAAGGTTCACAAAAGTTTTTGCGAAGGACGCAAATCTTTTTGTAATCGAAAAATTTAAAAACTATTTATACAAAAAAGTTTATCCCAAAATTTCCCTTTTAAAAAGGTTTTAAAGTTTTAAAGGTTTTGTAGATTGGGTGGAAGGGGATTTTCCAACAAAAAGGGTTTCCAGAGAAAGCTAGGCTTTTTTTTGGTAAAAGACCCAATTGCTTTGGGTAAAAGAGGGGAAATTTGGGACCCCAAAAAAAGCTGTTCGATCTTTAAAAAGGGCATTGATAAACTTTTGGCATAGTACCCGGGTAAGATTGAAAACAAAAAATGATCCCTTGTTAAATTTCCCCAATTGCCAAATTCAGGGGAAAGTTGTAAGGGCGCTTTTAGTTTTTCTTTTTTTTTGTTAGAGATCCCGCGGGAGGGAGAGTTTTTGCTGAACGTCTAGGGAAAAAAAAATTCACCCCTTTTTTTGTGGACGGCCCTATTTCCCGGGTCCAAAAACTTTGGGCTTAATTATACTTTGACTTAGGGTTTTCATTAAAGAAACGTTTAACCCACATTCGGGTTGCCCGAAGGGGCTTTTTTTTGAAAAAAACGGGGAAAGGTTTTTTGAGACTCCCGCAAAGTTATTTAGATGAATTGCCTTTTCCCAATTCTTTATCTATCTTTAAACCCAAAACCCCGTTTGCTCATCTACCTGCTCGTTTTGAAGGGGCCCATTCAACGGGAAAAAAATGTTTTAAAGGAAAAGAGGTTAATGGGGGTTTTTTGGCGGGTAGTAAAAATCATTTTTTGGGTTTTTGGGGGTGTAGCCCCTTGAGTTTGAATGACCCCAAATTTGGACTCGGTCTTTTTAAAAAAATTTCCGGGAGGGGAGTTTCTATTGTCTTTTGATCATACCATTCGTTTGGAGGGGAGGCCCAATCACCCCCTAAATCTGTCGTGCCCTTTTTATCTGATACGGACAAGGGTAAAATAAATTGTTAAATAAAGGCGGAAATAGGGGGGGCCCTAGTAAAGGGGCCCTGGGGGAATCCATGTTTTGACAAGTTTTTAATTTGGGGTTTTGGGGCCCAAAAGCCCCAAACCATACTGGGGTCCTATCGTTCAATTTTGGGAATTTGGAAAAATTTATTTGTCGGGAAAAAATTTTTCAATTTAAAACCGACTTTAAAAGAAGGAAAATGGGTTTCAAAAAAGACCCAAACCCCTTTTTTTTAATCAAGAAAAACAACCCCTATATTGGGCGATTGGTTTCATAATTTGGAAACCCCAGGGGTTTTTAAACACATTTGGAAAAAGGGCTGGGTGGCAGGTTTGATTAAAACGGAATCCAAATTTGGGGTGGGTGAAAAGGGTTTGTTTTTCTCCAGCCCTGAAAAAGTGGTGTGTTTGTGTCTTTCGGGGGGTTTTTGGAAAAGCAAAATAGTAAAATTTAGGGTCTGAAATTTTTGGACCCCCCCCAAATCCTTTAAATTTTGGAAAAGGGGGTTTACTTTGGGCTTTTTTTAAAAACCGCCGAGGGGAAAAAAATTGTTTAAAAGGGTAAAATTTAAAATATGAAAGTAAGAGACTAAAACCAATGTAATTTTAAAAAGGTGTTTGGAAGAAATTTTGGGTATTTTTTAAAAGGACCCAAATGGTTTTTGATTCTTTAAAAATTGCGCTTTTTCAACCTACTTAAAAGTCCAAAAAGAAGGGGGAATTTTAAATTGGGGGGTTTACTGGTTTCCAAGTTTTTTTGTTTTAAAAAAAGTTATTTGGGGAAGGGGGTCGGGCATTTTATATTTTTTGGTGCCTTATACCCCTTTAAAGCTTGAAAAGGGGAAACCGGGTTAATGAAAAATTTAGGGGGTTTTAAAAATTTGCCCGGGGGTTTTGGTTGGGGGTTGGCTTGGAAATTTGTTAGGTTGTTGCTTTCCCAAAGGGTTTAAAATTCCCTTTCCCCCCTTTGGCCCTTGGGGTTTTGAAACCGTTTTTTTTGCCGAAGGGCCCTCTTTTGGGCTTTCTCAATTTCTTTTGGCCCCCAAAGTTCTCTGCCCCTTTTGTATTCGTCAAACAAATTTTTGGCCCCCCCCCCCTTGATTTGGGTCACGTAGTCCCCATTTTTTGCAGAAACCCCGGATTAACCAGGGGTTTCCATTTCGGACCCTAACTCTTTTTAAAGGTAACGGCGCGTGTTTATTTTGATGGTAGGAATGTTTGGGTTACCAAAAGGGAAACAGGGGCATCATCGGTTGGGGAAAATAATAAGTTAAGGAAAATTTGGGGAAATTTTTAAAGGCGGGGGAGGAAAATGCTGCTTATTAAATTTTTTTGGAAAGCGGTTTTGGGGTGGGTCGTGGGGACCTTTGGGGTGGGGGGTTTTGGGAGTTTTAAGGCCAACGTCCGAAATGGGACATTTGATCATAATCCCCAAAAAATTTGGCCCCAAAAAAAAATCTAAAAAGCGGTTTTGTTGAAAAGTGTATACAAAAACAATAAGGTGCCGTTGTTTTATTTTAATTCTGTTGGGGTTTGTACTAACTGGGGAAGTGCCTGAATTTGAAAGTAAAAGGGGGAAAAAGTGGTTTTTGGTTTTAACATATCAATTTTGAAGTCCCCTAACAGTAGTTTTTTGGAATGTTTGCCAGACCCAAATCCATCCTTTTGTAAAAAGGTTGTCAAAACCATTCGTATGGGGAAAGGGGGTTTTGGCCCCTTAAAAGCCTTTATTAAGGGCCGGTGATTTGGGGGTTTTTTTTTTTCAACCCAATACAATTCGACGAAATTTTTTTAAAAGATCATTTCGGCGCGGGAAATTTTTGGGCAATTGTTTGATGAATGTATCCCGGCAAAAGGCCATTTTGGGGCTGGGTTGAACAGGGCCCGGTCTTTCTATGTGTATTCGGAATGTTAAAAAAGGGTTTATCTGTTATGCAGGGGTCTAACCTTGTTTCACTTATCCCAAATACTTGTACGGGTGGGTTTGGCCCTGTTTTAAGGGGAAGGGGTTTCATGGCCTTTTTTAAAAATTTGATGGCCCATGGGAGGGTTCCCAACATAGCCAAGGGCCCTTTAAAATATGAAAAGGGCATGGGAATAAGGGAACCGGGGGCCCAAAACAAACGAGGAAGACAGTTTTCACAAAAAAACCACAGAGAATTATTTTTTAAAAAAACAAAAACCAAAAAAACCCAACAAACCGGGAATCCCAGGTGGAAAAAAAAACGTTTTTTGGATAACCACAATAATGACAACCCCCAAAAAAGGATTTAAAAATTTAAATAGAAATGCCAAAAAAAGTGGGGGAGGGGTTATTTTTAAAAAAATTTCATTAGTATTAAAACCCAAAAAAACCCCCCAAAGAACAATGGCAAATTTGCCCCATGGAGGGGGAGAGGAGGTTGGGGGTTTTTTTTTGGAATTTTGGGAGGGGTAGGAAGAGAGAAGGGAAAGCGTGGGTTGGTTATGTGTGTGTGTGGGTGGTGTGTGTGTGTGGGAAGTTTTTGTGTTTTTTTGGGGTTGTGGTTGGGGGCTCGCGGCCCGCCCCGACGGTGAAGGAAAGGGGGGTAGGTGGGGTAGCTTTGGGTCCCGCCCCAAAAAGGGGTAGTCCGAAACCCGTCTGGTACACCCCCCGGGGGGAAATTTTGAGTTTTTTCCCGTGTTTTGTGTGGTTTTTGGGGTGTTTTGTGTGTGTTGTGTGTGTGTGGTGTGTGTGTGGTGTGTGCGGCTTCCCGGGGGGGCGTGCGTGCGTGGTGTGTTTTGTGCGGGTGTTTTGTTGCAGCATGTTAGGGGGAAAATTTCTCACTTTCCCAAACCCTTCATCCGGGGAACCTGCCAACGCGTGGAAAGGAAATACGTAAGCTTTCCCCCCCCCCCCCCCCATCCTCTTCTCTCTCTTCTCGGGGGGGGGCGCGGGGGATGTCACAGAAAAAGGGGGCCCTACATTTCTGACTCCGGCAGTTTAAATTTGGGAATTTAAAGGGTTTGGCCTTTAAACCCTTTTTAAAGTTTAACATTCTGCGCACACTTGGGGACGAAAACCATCAAGCCTTCCCGAGCCCCACTAAAATTTAGAGGGGTTTATGTGGAGTTTTGCTGCTTTTTTTGGGTTCGGCTTCAGGGTACCTGAGAGCAAAACGGAAAAAGGGGCCGTTTTTGCTGACCTTGGGTTTTTCCGACACAGGTAAACCCGGGTGTCTTTGGGGATGTTGCTGACACTTTGTTCTAACTTTTACCCCGGGGGTGGTGACGGGGAAAAAGGGAACCCCCGGACCATTTCCCATGGCAAGGAAACCCGACAGTCAGGGACTGACCCTGCGGGGGAAGTTGAACGGGAAGGACAACAGGGTTCCCCTGGACGCCATTCTAAGACGGAAAAACTGGGCCACACTGTCAATGAGGTGAGGGACACTTTTTTTAAAAATGAACCATGACTAAAATACAAAGGGTTGACTAAAAGCAAAGTGACATAAGGAATTGAAAGACGAAATTTTTTAAATCCTGAAAAAACAAAAAAGGCGACAATCGAAAGGATTTTTTGACGTTAAGCCAAGCAAAGAAAAACCCCGCAAAGGGAAAAAAAAGAAATGTTAAAAACTAGATGTGAAAATTTTTGAGCGCCCGAACTGATGAACTTGAAGACAGACAAACGAAACAACCTCAAATTTCCCCTGGAATACCCCGCCAAAAACAAAGAAACGTGGAAGGATTTGGGGGAGAAAAGTGGGGCAGGGAACCCGATGTGGGGCCAACTGGAAATGACCGGGGAGTGGTTTAATTTGACCGGGGCACCGGTATCCCCAAAAAGGACCCCCGATTTTTGGGGGAAAGGGGTAAAATTTTTCTAAGGGCAAAAAAGACATTTTGAAGCCTTTAAAAGGGAAGTGAAAAGGGACATCATTTTCCCTTGGGAGGGACTTCAGTAGAAGAGACATTAGGAAAAAAAATTGGTTCCTTTTTTTAAAAAAGGCGGAGGCTGAAAAAAAGAGCCCGTATGGTCTTTGATCAACCCTTTTTACGACGGAAAACCCAAAATTTTTCCCCAGTGCTAATGGAAATCTTGGGTTTAGGGGCGAAATAAAGGGATTTGGCCGGCCCCAAGGGGTTTTTAAAAAAAATTTAGCCTCTAGTGATTTGATTTAAACTTTGGGAGAAATTTTTCCAGGGGATCACTGAAAAAAGGGTTTCACCGGTTTGGTTTGTGTTTAAAAAAAGATCCCGGGGAAAACATGTGCTTTCCGTCGTTGGCGAACCTGCTTGCGGGTTTTCCGAAAACATGGGGTTTTAAAAAAATGGGGTTTACATTTTTTAGGGGGCCCCTATTGAAAGGGGTTTTTGGGAAAAAAAATTTTAAAAACAAAAAAATGGGGGGAAAATCACATGTAAATATGACAAGAAAAATCATTTTTTGCTTTGGAAAAATATCTTTTATTTTGTCCAAATTGAATTACAAAATTTTTTTCACTTTCCCATCTTTTGACTTTTATTTGTTTAAGTAGAGACATTTTGTTGATAGCTTTGATCCCCAAAGGGATTTTTGAATTACCAGCAAATTGTTAAAACCTTCAGGGTTAGGCTGGGGGGGGGGCCAAAAACACAGGGGAAGGGCGTTTTGGGGGGGTTATTTTTTTTTTCATTAAAAAAAGAAAGGGTTTTTTAATTTGTAACGGAAGAACAGTTTAACGCGGGGGGGAAAAACCTTTTTTTTCTATAAAAAAATTTTGGTTTTTGGGACTGATAAAGATATTCTTTTTATTTTTTTTGTTTAACCCGCCAGGCCCTTTTCCAAAAATTTTCACAAAAGTTTAGACAGCGATGTGGGAAATTTTTGAAGTATTCTTACTGATACCGTTCTAAGTGATGATAAGTTTATTTTGGTGTGTGGGGACTTTAAAAATAAACGGAGATTATAAACCCCCAAGGGTTTTTTGGTGGATTTGGGGAACACTGCTTAAATTTATAAAACAAAGAAGGAAAAGAATTTGAAATTTGCAAATAAAGTAATAAATTTATTTGGGAAAGGGAAACTCTAAAACCTTTGTAATTTTATTTGGAATATGTATTCCCCGAATTTGGGGTTTTTTGGGGTGGAGATAAAGTGGTCATTTTAAATTAAAATTTCTGAAAAACCCGGCGTAGGGGTGAAGGGGTTTTTTTTTGGGGATGTGATGACTTTTTCTTGTTTTGGGATTTATGTTGGAAAAATTTAAAGTTGTGGAAAAAGGGTGGGAAACTGATCACCCCCCTATAAAATTTTGTAAATTTAAACGCAGAATAAGAAATTTCTGCATTTTTAAACTGTATCAAGGGAAAAAGGGTTCTTTTAAAGGTTTTTAGGGGGAAGTTGACTTTTGCTGAAAATTCATTTGAACCAAGATCATCAGGGGTTTTCAAGAAAACTTTTTCGTTGTGGGGAGCCCCAAATGATGATGCAGACTAGATGGAGCTCTGGAATTTTTTTAAAGATTGTATTTTTGGGAACCGGGTTTGGGTTTTATGAAAGAAAAAATTTATTTTTATGGGAGATCAGGGCAAGAAAAAAAATAAATGGTTTTTTTTGAAGAAAAGGGAAAATTGGAAGAAAAATGTGGGGAATGTTATTTTGAAGGGTTTTTTTGCCCTTAAAAGAAAAATGACAGGGGCCGAGAAATTTTAAAAACTCGAAGAGAAAAAAAAAAATCTCTTGGAAAAAAGAAAAGGAAATTTTTAAAAATTTTAACTTAAAGATCTGGTGCTTTTGTAGGTAATCAGTACAAGTTTTTTGGGAAACATTTCACAAAATTGTTCCCAAACGAGTGGTTAAAAAAACAATATTAGTACCCATGGGCTGGTTTTTTCAGTTTTTAAAAAAAATTCTTGCCAAAAAGGTTGAAAAATAAAACTTAGAAAAAGGAGTATTTACTATTCCCGTTGAAACAATAAGGGGGAGATGGTTTTAAACGGGCCAATTTCGAAAAAGAGGTTTTTGGGGGCATTGGGGGAAAAAAAAGAATTTAATCAGCGGGTCCGATGGTATAAAAAAAGGGGAAAATTTTTTAAAATTTTTCCTGATCTGTTATGTTTTTGGTTTGGTTTTTTTTAATGCTCGTTTTATAAAGGGGTATATTCCCGAACAATGGACCGGGAATTTCCCTAATTTTTTTCATTTCAAAAAAAGGGGAGAAAGTAGATGGCCCCAAAAATTACAAGGGCAAAACATGGCAATTTTTAGCAGTAAACTTTTTTTTTTAAAAAAAAGGGGGGGAAAAAATTAAAACCCGGGAAAAATGGAAAGAAAAAATAATACCCTGGTTTGGGATCAGGGCCCGGGTTTAAAAAGAATTATTCAAAAATAGATCTATTTTTAACTTATGGCGTCCCTTCAAAAACGTTAGTAAACAATAGAAAGTTTTATGTTTTTAAAGGTTTCTTTATAGATTTGAAAAAGCTTTCGTTTCCTATTAAGAATCTTTTTTTTGGGGCCCAAAACCCTTTTTTAAAAATGGGAAAGAGGGGAAAAAAGGGAAAGCCTTAAAAGGGGTATGTAATAATGTTAAAGCAAAGAATAAGAAAAAGGAAAATCTGAAAATTTTTATTGTTTGTTCAAGAGGGGTAAAAAAAAGGTGAAATTTTGCAGTCCAGGTTTTTTTTTCTTTTTTTTAATTTAAAGAATTGCTTTAGAAAAATTGAAATGGAAGGGTTGGGGAAAAAAAATTTTCGCCTGATTTTCTGGTTGTTTATTTTTTTATTTTCAGATATATTATTTTGGGTGTCCCCGAAACAGTGGTTGGGGCTACAAAATTTAAATTGAATAGTTTTTTAAAACAGCATCCCCGTTACTGGAAAATTGGCGGGGAAAAAAGAAAAAAAGTTAAAATTATGGTTTTAAAGGGAAAAGGGGGGTTAATTAGCTTTAAGGGGGAAAAAGGAAAAAAGGCACAACCCGAAATGAAAGTTTAAAAAGTTATACCCTATCTAGGGTGTGCTTTTCAACCAAAAATTATTTCTATACAGAATTTTGATGAATTGGTTTAAATAAAAAAATAAAAGGCAATTTTAAAACAATTAGGAACAATTTTATAAACTTGGAATAAAATTTACCGAACTGTTTTTTTTAAGGGTTTCGATGCCCAAATTCAGGCCCAATTTTACAGTATGGCGCTGAAAAATGGGGCTTTGGATAAGGGCCCGGGTTTAAAAAATAGAAAAGGTGCACACATATGGGCTTAAAAAAATTTTTAGGTTTTTTTGATTTTTAAGAAAAACCGAACGATTTTTGTAAAGGGGGATCTAGGAATAATATCCTTTATAACTTTAAACCCCTTATGTACTTGGGATTAAATTTGGTTAAAGTGACCCGGGATGGGGGGGGCAAGGGTTTTCCATATAAGGCATAAAAAAAATGTTACGTTTTTTCTTGACAAAAAGGGGGGAAATATACGGGGTTTCACAGTTCGTACCTTTAGAAAAAAATGGATTTTTTATGTTTGGGATTTAAACAGGGGTTTGAGGCGTTTCAATTTTTTCATTAAAAAATTTAGACAGAGAAGAACTGATTTTTAGGTTGGCAGGGGGTGGGGGCCCAAAAGTAAAAGCCCAAAAAATGAGGGGATACGTTTTTCAGAGCGGTTTTTTAAAGTAGTTATCTAAAGGGGGCCCTAGTGTCTATATGAATTTTAAACAAATTTGTAAAGAATTTCCCCAAGGAAAAATTTTTGGGTTTGGGGTTTTTACCTATTAAAGGGCACATTCTTTAAGGTTTCAAGACCAACTGAAATCACAGATGTTTTTGTCCAATTTTGTTCTTGCTGAGGAGATGAACCCTTTTGTTTTTTTGGTCCCGGGTTAAGTGATTTTTAAAAAAAGAATTTATTCCAAAAATACTACCTTAATCCATGATGTTTTGGTTTTTTCTTTTTTCTTTTTATCGTCTAACAAAGGGAACCCATGCGAAACTTGTCCCTGTACTTAAAAAAAGCCCTTTGCCAAAAACGTGCTGTCATCATTAACTAGATGCTATTAAATTTTTCATTGTATGGTAACATGTAAATTTTCACTGTGTGTTTTTGTTTGTAACTGTTTTTTTGTTGAGGGGCCCCATCAGGAATGGGCCAATGGCCTTCTGAATTTAAAAAAAATTTATTCATTCATTCTCCTTTTCTCTCCTCTCTCCCTCTCCTCTCTTCCCCCTCTCTCTCTCTCTCTCTCTCTCTCTCCCCTTCTCTCTCCTCTTTTCTCCCTTCGGGGAAAAAATGACTTGGTAAGACAAAATCGGGCTAAAAAAACCCTGGAACGGAGGGGGGGGTGGGAGGAATGGGGAAAGGGAAGAGAGGGGTTTGGGGGGGAAAGGGGTAGGGAAATTAAGAGAAAAAAAGTAAGGTAGGAGTTTGAATGGGTTTGATTTGCCCCCAAAAAACTGACAAAGTTAATCTGGTTGCAAATGAGACCCTGCAGGCGGGAATCTTAAAAAAAATTTTTTAATTCCCCAAAAAATAAACCACCGCAAAACCAAAAAAAAAAAGGGAAAAAAAAAAAAACAAAAAAAAAACCCAGGCAAACGAATTTAAAAAAGAATTAAAAAAGTGAACACTCGTTTTTTTTCGTTTTCGGAGTTTTTTGGTTTTGGGCTTGGGATTCGTTTGGGAACTTTTTTTTTTTTTTTTTTTTTTGGTTGTGGTGGGGGGGGGGGGGGGGAGGCGGTGACTAATTTAAATTTGATTTAAAATTTGTTCCCGTTTACCCCGGCCGATTGGAAAAGGCTCTTTACCCCGGTGTGGGAAAAATTAGGGGTTTCGGAAAAGGGGGGGGGGGATTAGGGGGGGGAAGGAAATTTGGGGCCAAAGGTTTAAAAGGGTGGCAGGGAAAAGGATGGGGAGTTTGGGCCTTTTGTTTTTTTTTTAAATTCCCTGTTATTGGGGAAAGGGGGGGGGGGGTGGGGGGGGGGATGAGGGGGGGGGGGTTTTAAAAGGTTTTTGGGGAATGAAAAATAATCGTCCCGGAAAAGCAGGGCCAAATCACTACCCTATTTATGCCTTTTTTAGGGACATCCCCTCTACAAAAATCCTCCACACAAAAAAACGCACACAAACACACCCAAGCCCCTCTTTTCTCTCTCTCTTCTCTCTCTCCCCTCTCTCTCTCTCTCTCTCTCTCTCTCTCTCTCTCTCTCACACACACACACACACACACACACACACACCACACACACACACCACCACACACACACACACACACACACGCCAATACACATGTCCATGCACACACACACACCACGCACACGCACATGCAGGCACACGCATACTCCTCTCTCTCTCTCTCTCTCTCTGTCACCACACGCACACAACACACACACACACACAACACACACACACACACACACACACACACACACACACACCCCACGCCAATACAATGTCCATGCACACACACACACGCCACGCACAGGGATGCACACGCATACTCTCTCCTCTCTCTCTCTCCCCTCTCTCTCTCTCTCTCTCTCTCCTCTCTCTCTCTCTCTCTGAGTTTTTAATGACAGTGTGTGGATTACGTCTTGCACCTGGATTCATATATTTTTTGGTTTTCTAAACGAAAAGGAAGTTATTGATGATTATTCGTTTTCTCTTTAAAACAAACCATCACGGATTCTCGTGGAGTCTCGGCACAGCCCTCCTTGCGACGTGCTGTCTTGATCCTTCGTGCTAGGCCCTGAACAAGGCCCAGTGTTTGTGATCTTCAGTGGCCACTTAGCTCAGCTCCAGTCCGTCGTCTCAGCCCGGTAATTGGACCCGATGCCGAAGAGGGCCTGTGGTGTTCCTGGTGCCTTGTGACATCATCCTGGCACTTTCCACTCCTACAGACGTCGTTCCTTCCTCTTCCCATCGGTACCTTCCTCGCCGATAGACAATGGAAGGGTCTAAGTGCCTGTAACTAGTGCGTGTGTCCTGTGCCATGTTGGAGCCCTGGGCCAGCTGTGAAAGCTGGTTAATCAGTGCCTCAGCCATCTGTTGTGCTCTTCAGCCCACCCTTTTCTCTCACGGTGTTCGTCTCCCGGACCCCACCCAAACAAGTACGTACTTGTTTATCCTCCTTTAAAGGGGACCACGAGGTGTTGGAGCTTAGACTTTGATTTGTTGGCAGTGGGACTTGGGGAGCGCCGCCTTCTATCCTTTCCCCCTACTCTCCCCAACCCCCCCCCCTCCCCCCTTTTTCTGCCTTC
>JAFLJL010003128.1:0-21154 GCA_018398815.1 Conus ventricosus | reverse complement strand
AAGTGGGTTTTACATCTAAACTGGGGAGCAGATGCACGTGCTTGCCCTTTTGCACATCTAAAGCTGTGGAAAGAAAAACACTGTTTGCCTTTGCTACGTCTAAAGCTGTGGAGAAGATACACGTCTTTCCATTCACATCTAAAGCTGGGGAAAGAAATAACACGTGCTTGTCCATTGTACATCTAAGCTGGGGAGAAATGCAGTTTGTCCATTGCTAATCAAAAGCGTGGAGCAATAGCACGGTTTGTCCTTGCACTCAAAAAGCTTGGACGAAAGCCGTGTTTTACCATTGCCCTAAAGCTTGGAAAGATAGCACGTCTGTCCATGCTACATCAAAGCTGTGGAGAAAAAACCCGTTGTCCATTGCTACATTAAAGCTGGGGAGCAGATAGCACTGCTTGCCATTTGCTACATCAAAAGTGGGACGATAGCACGTGCTTATCCATTGCTACATCTAAAGCTGTGGACCAGATAGCACGTGCTTATCCATTGCTACGTCTAAAGCTGTGGAGAGATAGCACTGCTTGTCATTGCTACATCTAAAGCTGTGGAGCAGATAGCACGTGACTTGTCCATTGCCTACAATCTAAAGCTGTGGAGAAGATAGCACGTGCTTGTCCATTGCTACATCTAAGCTGTGGTAGCAGTCGGGCCTTGTTACCGCACAAAATGTCACCATTGCACAAAATGTCACAGTGACATTATTTTGCAGTTATTCCTGCACAAATTGTCACATATTTGCACAAATTTGCACAATTTGTGCATCCGTGTGCCTTTTTTGAAATCACTGCTGCACAAATTATCACCACTCCTCTCTACTCTTTATCTGTGTGAGTGTGGTGGGTGGGGGTTTGTGGTGGGTGGATGGATGCGTGGATATACTCTATGATGTCCACGCGGTTGTTTTGTTTGTTTTTTGAGTTTTCAATTGGCTTACAATTTATAATTTTCAGTTTTATATAATAATATATACTTTTAGTCTGTATTCACTGCACATGTTTACAAGGCGACAGCGCAGACAAGATGCCCATGTTGGTCGATGAGGCTAATAGAAACATGATTTGTCTTGATTCGCATGCCATTCTCTTTTGCACTTTGTTAGCTTTGAGCAATTATTCTCATATACATCCGTACTATGCATAATATGTATGTAATTTTCACATGTGTTTATAATTGTCCATTTTTTCTTATACACGTTTTATATACATTTTGCTGTTTTTCTCCATTTAGACAGCACGGGATTTTCTTTATTCTTCAAGCAGGGGAGCAGGTCTTCTTTTCTTCTTTTTCTTCTTCTTCTTCTTCTTCTTCTTCTTCTCTCTTCTTCTCTCTTCTCTTCTTCTTCATGTTTTTTGTCTTCTTCTTCACACACACACCACACACACACACACACACACACACACACACACACACACACACAACACACACACACACACACACTCACACACTCTCCTCCCTCACTCTCTCCTCCTCTTCTCTCTCTCTCTTCTCTCTCTCTCTCTCTCTCTCTCTGATTTATTATGTCATTATTTGTCTATGTTGTCTCTTGGTGTCTTTCCCTCTCTCTCTTTTTTGCTGACCTTGTTATTACCTTCGGTTCTATTAAGGAGTGTTTCGTAAACATTTTTTTTAGCCTTAGTTCTGTCTGTCTGTGTCTTCTTACATCAACATCCCTGTGATTTGTGGACATAAATCTGCGGATATTTCTTGGATGGTTCCCATATGACTCATGGGTGTGTTGCAGAACGTGATGAAAATGGCAATTCCATTTCAGTGATACACTTACAGTGATACACACCATACATGCACTCAGTTTCGCACGCCATACAAACACCCCCCCGCACTGCAAACAGACATGAGAATATATTTAATAGTAATATACTACACCATGTCCAAACATAGTAATGACGAAAGTATACTAAACATGTAGTGCTTCTGCGAAGTAGAAATGTTTACACACACACACATCAACACACCACACACACACACACACACTACTACACACACACACACACACACACACGACACATACACCAAACAAAAACCAAAAACAAAATAAAAACAAACAAACAAAAAAACGGACACGAACGAACGAACTTAATAGTCTGCTCGCTTTCTTGAAAGCGGTGAACTAACAAGACTGACAGAGGTTGTGACATTTTGTGCAAGAGTGAATTCGAAAATGGGGCACAGGTACACAAATTGTCACAACTGCGAGTTGTGACATTTTGTGCATTCCTTCACTGCACAAAATGTCACAAATGCCACAAAATGTCACAATTGTGACATTTTGTTCAATGGTGACATTTTGTGCGGTAACAGGCCTCTCATCCCAATACAGCTGTATGTGAAATCCGTGGTAAAATATTCCTTGACCTGACGACCACTAACCAATAAATTCCTCTGCCATCTACGTAAGCGACCGAACCAACAACAACAATAACAACAACAGAGTATTAGTTTTTCCCCCATATTTCCCAGTGTTGTTTGTGCATAGTCAGAATCTATCACCACAACCTGTTCCCAGTGAAAGTTCCAGGGATCTGCTTCATCTTGGCTTCAGAGATGAGGAGAAATTCTCTCCAAATATTTCATTTAGTCTGATCCTTATATTGATAGAAAAAAGATCATCCTGTGTTTTGTTCACAGTTTGAAGAGCATCTCTGCCCGCACATCCATGCACACACACACACACACACACACGCACACGCACAACACACACACACACACACACACACACACGTGTATAATCACCACGCACACATGCAGCCAATATTAGGTAGATATCTAAAGTCTGACCAGCCCGTTGGGCTAATGCGTAGTTCAGACAACTGCTAAGTCGTAATCAATAGACCCTCTTCGTGAATTCTGTCATCTTAGTCATTAATTCATTTATCCATCAGCTTTAAATCATGTGCAGTGCGGTATCGAAACTTAGCGGAGGTGGTGCAGCCTATATGGACTAGTCCGCACGCAGTGACACCTCCTTGATGAAACTGAAACTGAAACTGACTGTGAAGGAAATCAGCAAAGAAATTGAATTCCAATGTCAGGCAATCCGAGAGGTGACTGGAACTGACAGGTATTCCATGTACTGGCTGGCCGTTACGCCAACACCGGGAGAGCTGGCAGATTTCAGCCAACACATAACGGCTGATTTCGTGGAGTGCCTGTGACATATACACAGACATACGTCTACGTGCCGATATGACTGTATTTCCTCTGCCGTCCCACCCATTACCCCAACCTCTAAACCCTTTCATAAAAAAATGAAAGACTGAAATGCAAGGTATACTAGAAAATAATTTTCTGAAGAAAGAAAACGGGGGGTGGGAGGGGGGGGGGGGGGGGGGCGATAAACCGCCGCCTTTATTCCTCGGAGATCAAAACCCCATCGGCCTAATCCTGAGGCAAGTTCATATGGGGTTCACCGGTATCGGCGAGCTCATGGGGACTGTCGTTGGATGGACGTGGTGGGGCTCTCCGAAGGGGCAGGCTTATTTACACTGACCCCGCGAACTGAGCGGTCCTTGTCGTCATTAGCGGGCTTAGTATGTGGTGTGAGGCGTGTACCGGAGCAGAACCGGCACCGCTGAACACCGCTGAAGTGACCTGTCCGCGGTGCCTGTCTCTGGGACTGTCCATCCATCACAGTATCCTGTGGAAGAGTCTGGGTCTTGGCGCTGTGTCTTGTACTGGGCAAACCTACGGTGTTTGATGACTGCGAGGGAAGGTCCGTGCCTTCCAGAGGATGCTTTGACACAGGTGCTTGTCATTAGTAGCCGTGTATCGTGTGGTTAATGAGATGGTGCGGTAGGGCGTTTAGCGCCTAAAAAGTAATGGATATGCAGATGCAGTCTGTATATACACCGTTACATTACTATTGTTTAAATGAAGATGCGCCGGCGAGCGCGCTTCCATTAGCCCCCCTCCACCACCTCTCGTTCACTCTCTCTCTCTCCCTCTCTCTCTCTCTCTCTCTGTCTCTCTCTCAGTCGCTCTCTGTCTGTCTGCCGATCTCTTTATATCCTCTTTATACAACAATTTTGTATACTTGCGACTGTACTCAAAAGTTCGCGCACTGAAGTGACCTGTCCGCGGTGCAGTGTTTGCTCCGGTGGGTGGCCTCATGGCGCTGTGCCGGGGCCCTGACGAGACAAGCCAGGGTGTGGCTGTCAGTGGGGAGCCAGGAGTAATGCCACTGAACTGGCACAGAAGACGAGACAAACAAAGGCAGTTAGGAGAGAAAATACAACGTTCAATAGTAAAAGAGAGCGATACGAGCGCACACGTGTGTGTGTGTGTGTGTGTGTGTGTGTGTGTGTGTGTGTGTGTGTGTGGTGTGTGTGTGTGTGTGTGTGTGTGTGAGTGTGTGTGTGTGTGCGCGCGCGCAGAAGTGCATGTGCATGTCTGTGTGATTTGTGGGCTTGTGTGAGCATGCTCCTGCTCGCACATACTAACATTCAAGACAATGAAACAAAGAACGATCAATCACTTATCCCCTCAAGTTGGGTGCAGAATGGGCGTGAAATGATGACAAGGCTGTTGGGATGGCTTGAGTTCACTGATTGTTCGTTCTTCGTTGTCATTGTCTTGAATGTTGTTTGTCATGCCTGAGGAAGACCACAGAGGTCGAAACGCGTTGTGTTTAGTCTTATCATTTGCTTGTCCCTTTCGCTCGGCGGAACAGCACATCTTTTAATTAAGTTGGTTTCAGTTTATGCCTGAAGTCACCCCACTTGAAACCCCTTTCTCCAGCAGGTCGAGTTTGGCTAGACAGTAACCGTTAGTATGCCAATTGCAATGGTCAAGAGGCGTTATGTCCAGGGGTGTCGCCAGACCCAGCGACAGCCGCCTTTCTCTGCCAGACTGAGGCGAGGTCGCCAGGTGTTTGGAGGCAAGGGGCTTGTTTGGTTTGGCTGTGTGTCGGAGGCCGAGGGGCGAGACAGGCCATTTTCCTTCCCTGCTTTCCTCCCAGCCTGTGGCCTGTGAGAGGATGTTCGCTCTCGTCAGCACCTTTCTCTGTCGTTCCCGCTCCTTTCCTGAAACTGTGAGACATCAAGTTTGGAAGAAAGAGGCAGGCCAGCACCGCACCGGGCGGTTAGCTCACTGAGCCGCTTGAAGTGTGCATGCTGTGTCAACGTGATTCCTGCCTGCTTGAACTGGCGCGGCATGGTTTGCAACCACGGCAATCAACCCCACACTTACATGATCAGGTTCGACAACTTTCGTCCGTAAAATGGTGATATTCTTGACTTGGGCTCCGCCTCAGTTCAAAAGAACAGAAAACTCTTCTCCATTTCCACCTCAAAAGTATCGAAATAACACGAGGAGTTATGAATTTCCCCCTCTCTCTCTTCCCCTCTCACCCCCTCCCACCACCACCTCCCTCCCCGAATAACACACACGGCGATTTGTTGCAAATGAAGTAATGCATAGATACTAAAAATAAACACAAAATTAAATGTTATCAGCTGAAAAAAACAAACAAACAAAACAGAATGTCTGACGATGAGCGAATGTTCAGGAGTTTGTTCAAGCAGGAACGCGCGCGCGAATGAACGCAGACGCGAGCGCGCGCGCCGCGCTCGCACACACACACACACACACACACACGAAGATAATGACCCAGTCGCCTGACTCTGTGCCACGCGGCAACGGGAGTTAACCGGCCATTTTGAGATTGAATGACACACATTATCTGTGGGAGCCGAACGGATGTGTCCTTTGTCTAACCTCTTGCTGCTTTGCGCACACATTTCTGTGTTGTTGTTTTTTTTCCATTTCTGTTGTCAGCTTGTCGTGTGCTACTTACAAGTACCGCGTCTCAGTCTGTGAGTGCTGACATTGGAACGGAAGCCATGAAGCTAATGAAGATTTCACTCACAAAGGAGAATCTTGGAGCAATTGTCATTCCCGTCAAGGCGAGTACATTGTTTTCTTGTTTTACTTTGGTGATAGAAATAGGACGCTGACGTACCATTGTACAGAGCAATGGTTTTGTTGGTTTTTGTGTTTAATTTAAAGTGAAGATTGGATACTATGCAGAAAACTGTTCTTCATTCTTCTTCTGGTTTGTACTGAGATAGATGATCATTTCACGGTTTTTTTTAAGCTGCTTCTTTTAAACAGTAAACAAGTGGGGTATGTTTTGCTCCCATAAGGAAACCTAACACAGAGTAACTTTTATTCAAGACTGCACAGCCTTTTAAACTTGAATAAAGTCAGACAAAATACATAGACGAACAATCTAATAGTGGGGGAAAAACAAGCGCAGGCCAACAACTGAACTGTCTGGCAAAGATTTGGACTTGAGGGGAGGGGAGAGGGGAGTTTGAAGATGGAGAAACTGGGAAAATGAAATTTAAAAAACCAACAACAACAAAATATGTTACAGATATGAAAACTCTTCACTACCTGCATAATCCCATCGCAATCCCTTTTGAAGGCAGATATATTTGTATTGCCTGCTCCGAGGCAATATCTGCCTTCAAAAGGGATTGCGATGGTGCCCTTATGCAGCTAGTGAAGAGTTTTCAGATGTAAACACAGATGAGGAGCTTGAGGTGGGGAAGGGGGCACATCGACATCAATGCTGTAAAAGTTCATGACAAATTAATTTCGCTCTTTCCAGTACAGACTCACTCGTAGGACTCTGGACACAAACTACTCATTTATCCTGCAACGAGTCAATCACGTCCATATCATGCAGAGTAATTGAGTGGCAGTCAAACTCTCTGGAACATTTACATTCTGGTGCCATGCGCAGTATTCCATCTGCAGTGCGGGGAACCAGCCACGAATTGTTGTTGGAATTGTCCCAGAAGAAATTCTGGAAAACTGACATTTGGCTGTCGTGCGCATTATCACAGGCGCGACATGACGACCCAACCACAAAAAGTTGTTGGAAGAGCTAGAATACTGAGCGGCATTAAAGACATAAAATAATCGTGTTCACAAGATCATCCACAATAATTCATCATCTCTCTTCTGTCTGTCTGTCTGTCTGTCTGTCTGTCTCTCTTTCTCTCTCTCTCTGTCTCTCTCTCTCTCTCTCTCTCTCTCTCTCTCTCTGTCTCTCTCTCTCTCTCTCTCTCTCTCTCTCTCTCTCTCTCTCTCTCTCTCTCTCTCTCTCTCCTCTTCTCGACAATTGTCAATCTCTCTTTCCATATCTCTCCCCCCCCCCCCTCTCTCTCTCTCTCAGTCTCTCTCAGGAAATTGTCACTCTCTCTCTCTCTCTCTCTCTCTTCTCTCTCTCTCTCTCTCTCTCTTCTTCTCTCTTGATTTTCTCCCACCTTTTAGTATCAGCAGTCAATCTATGCCACTCGCGGAGGCTTTTTATTCAACAAACTGTTCCTCGACACCAAACTGATGCATATCACAGGTTCTTTCTTCTCTTCAACTCCATTCATTTGAAATACCCTTCCACCCGCTCTTCAATGAAATACCCTTCCACCCGCTCTTCAGTGAAATACCCTTCCACCCGCTCTTCAATGAAATACCCTTCCACCCGCTCTTCAATGAAATACCCTTCCACCCGCTCTTCAATGCACCAGTAGTCTCTCGGTCACTTCAACTACTAGCTGTCCTCTGTTACTATCCAATTCAACTGCATTAAATCAATTTCAGTTAAAAAGTACTTTGTTGATCCATACGGAAGTTAGTTTGTACAGTCAGGTTCACTGTAAACTATATACGATATAGCTCATAATAATATACGCATCATAAGCTTTGAACACTTCGTAGACGAAAAGAGGTCAAGCGAAAATTCACCACAACTTTCACGCACCCAGGCATGTGACAAACATCGCCATAAACACACACGCACAAGCCGGAAGCTTGCACATACACAGGCGCGCGCGCGCTTACGCATACACACACGCGCGCGCGCGCGTGTGCGCGCGTACACACACACACACACACACACACACACACACACACACACACACACATACATACATACACACACGCGCGCGCGCGCATAAACACACACACACCACACACACACACACACACACACACACACACACACACACACACCCTACAGCCCTCACCCCTAATCCATCCCCCCAACCTCCAACCTACCTATGACCACCCACACTCAGCTACGCACAAGCGCGCCCACCCACACATTCCCGCCTGCACGTAAAACGTCTGCACGGAAGTTCACATCAACTGCTGAGGCCTCCGGGTTCTAACGTCACAACGCTGTTGGTAATGGTACTGTTCGTCACGGTTGAAAGCTGCGGTTGAGCGATGGAGTCTGGGAAAAGCGATGAAAACGAAATGGGACAACAGCGGTATGTGGCAGACTGCAGTATCTCTTTTGTTTTAACGGAATTTGTCCACCATAGAGATGGGTCATGTTAGCGTATGTGTGGTGTGTGTGTGTGTGTGTGTGTGTGTGTGTGTGTGTGTGTGTAGTGTGTGTTGTGTGTGTGTGTGTGTGTGTGTGTGTGTGTGTGTGTGTGTGTGTGTTGTGTGAGTGTGTTGTCGAGTGGTGTCAGTGTGTGTGTGTGTGTGTGTGTGTGTGTGTGTGTGTGTGTGTTGTGTGTGTGTGTGTGTGTGTGTGTGTATGTATTGTGTGAGTGTGTGTGAGTGAGTGTTGTGTGTGTGTGTGTGTTGTGTGTGTGTGTGTGTGTGTGTGTGTGTGTGTGATGGTTGCTTGTCGTAGTTCTCTTGTACTAACCCATTCATGGGAGGGTTTGGGCACCCCCTGACTGCTTTGTGGTTTGGTCGTAGCTGGCACCTTGACTTTATCATGAACTGAAGCCTTGATTCTCTGGAATTATTTTAAGAGCAGAAATTATTGTCAGCCACGTGTGTACATAAAATAAACACATACGAGGTTTAAGGGTGAAGAGAATGCTTTGCTGTCACACACGGTTCAGTAAGATCACGAACCTTGACTTGAGTATAAAACTTTGAAATCGGCGGAGCATTGTGGACACCCTGCCACACCGCGGCATGATATTGTCATCAGTGTGCATGTTTACGTGGACGCTGATGTATGTAGGGAACAGCAATGTTATAGTCCTCCTAGGCCTACCCTTCCTTCACAATGCCTAGTTATTATGATCCTATGGAGGACATTTTGACTCATCTTTTAGCCGTGCGGGAACGATTCATTACATGTTTATTTTGTTTGAAGCAGATGCGTAGCACATGCTCGAAGTATTTTGAAAAAGGGTTCGCAATCACCCAGCAGGGCCAACCCACGTATGGAACGTAAATAGTAGGGCTAGGGACTTCTCATCCCCTAAACACGGAGGCAGATGAGGCGGAGTCACGACCTCGCCAGTAAAGTCCCTAAGGGGCGAATCATATGACAGAGGATGCTCGGTGATGGCATCGCAAGTTTCGATGTGAGGTCGCTTTTAAAAGACCCTAAGGGCGATGACAAGGCATGCACGGTAATTTATACGCCTGTCTGTCAACCTATAAAAAAGCTGAATGTTTTTTTAACCATCGAAATGTATTTTTTGAATCAGGAAGTCTATATCAAACGTATTTGCGTGCCAAAAAAAAAGAAAATCATGTTGCATCAGAGCATCGTGTATTGTGTAAATGACATGTTTTCCCCCATCCGCTGATCGTTCGAGCTATAAACTGACTAAAGTAAAAGCAAAAAGTAATTTAACTTTAGTCAGTCTAACAGAACGAAGGCCCACCCAGGAAATACCACGAGGAGGTGGGGGACGTTTCCCAAAAAATAATGGATTAACGCACACTCTAATACAAGAAAAAAAATAAAACGACTATTAAAAACACTCATCAAGACCACAATCACGTTGGAACGCTATCTTTACAAATACAGAAAGAAAAAAAGCTGCCGGGGAGGGGTCAACGAAACAAAAGTCTATACAGGCGTAGGAAAAGTTGTGAAACCGCCCGGAAGCGAGAACTCGTTTAATGTAAAAAAAAAAAAAAAAAAAAGGGAAAGAGAATTGGGGGTTTTTGAGCGTACGTAAATATAGATTTTCCGTCCGTTTGGAACCTATGTTTTTTCCACACCCACTCTCTCGCGTTTGAAGAACTTTTTGGTGGTTTCTTTGGTGAAGGCTTTTGTGTTTTTTACTAACCCTTTACAGCTGAATTTGGTTTGTTCTTTCCCAGAACAGAAGTGGGTTTTAAAGAACAGAGCCACCAAAGAAATCTCCTGGTATTCGACTTTGAACAGCCGGGTGTCCGTTTGTCATATTTGGCACGGGCGAGGCAATCGGCGCACTGTTTGGGGTCCCACGCGCGCTCGTGTTGTTGTAACCAGTTTGAAAGAGTGAAGCGTGTCGTTGACAAGCTTGACTCGGAAACCCCCCGATTGTACTCCACGAAAAACTGCTGTCGCATGGGGGTCGTACGACTTGGTCAAACCTTCAGCGACTGAGTGCATGTACAGCGAATCCGTATCCATCTCCAAAAGTTGAAAATCTGATCTGTTGACAAATTCGTCCAAACAATCATAATAAAACTGCAAATTTCGAAACTTGGAATTGGTAGACGAAATAACCAATTGGTGGGGAGTGCCCAGTTGATCTTTTTTTAAAAATCATTTCACTTCTACAAACACGCCACCTAGCTCGGTCAGTTTTTGAAACCGACCTTCATTGACGAGTTTGGGGGCTTGATCTACGGTGACATAATGAATGTCTCGGTGTTTGGCGATGTTAGTCAGCGTTTACCATAAGCAACTGTTGCCTAGCAATTTGAAAGTTTCACCCAAAAATAGTCTGCGATGAACCCTTAAATCACCCTGTCTGCATCCCTCAGACACCCGTTCACCCAAAATTCCTTGAAACCGGGTTGGGTGTGTACTAAATGACTAATGTGATGTTGTTCAAACAGACCATGTTCCAAGTACCACTTGAGAAAAGGAGTACACAAAAAACAGTTTTTTGGAAAAAGTAGCCCCCGACAAAGTACGACGTGGTTAAATGAGTAGGTTGTTGTTGTTGTTTTTGTTCTGTTTTACGTCTTTCCACATTTACGTGATATTAGATGAGTAGGTTGTGTTTTTCGCATAGTCGCGCATGTACTGTCCTATGTGTTCTCTACCAACAAAAGGCGTTTTTGAAGATGGGTTGCGTTCAGAAAAGTGTTCCTTTAGATGGTCTGGTACATAGATATCACATTAAATTTAAGACCAAACAGTCGATCGTGTTGACAGCCTCCAAAAATAGCTTTTTTCGTAATGGGTGATACGCCTTGAAACGGTGTTGTAGGGGTAGGAAAACAGTTTGTACAAGCGTTTAATCCGTGGGTCTGTTGTTTTTGTTTTTGCCATTCACACTCCCACATTTCTCCCACAGTCACTCCACATCGTCACGGAGATAGTTGGTAATGTTTTGGTGTGTTTTCTCTGAGTTCTGTCAGAGGTTTCTCGTTGAAGGGGTGGGTCTGTTTGCCTCGAGTGAGCTCACAGTCATGACCGTGAAACAGACAGCCGGGGAAATTTGGTAGACATTTGTGGTTTTTTGCGCTTTCCAACCATTGACTCGGTACGTTTGTGTCCTAAACTGTGTTCTTTGTTGTTGTACTTGTGTTGGATATGAATGTTGTTTGTGTGCATGAGCCACTCTAACTATTCTCGGTTTGCGACCATCACGTCTGTTTTTTCCGCCCAAAAGCATGTCTCGCATCTTCTGATCGTGGGGTGTTGTGGTGGGCATGGGTTGCATGATTGCCCAGAGGTACAGCGCTTTGGCGTCTATCTCTGCCCAACTGGACGGGTTTGTCTCCCTGCCACGAATAAAGGTCTTGTCTTGTTCAGGTATCTGTGGAAAATGATGGAAGGCCCACCGACAATGTTGTTACGCAGCAGCGTGTGTATGTCTTTTTGCTGTTCGCTGAAGAGAGAAAAGTACACGTCGGGGGGACAGTGTCTGAAACAAATATTTAAAAGTAATACCTGGAACAGAGACGCCGTCTTTAAGAAGATCGATACCTAAGCGTGAATACAGATCAATCTGAGCTTGAAGAGCCTGCAGAAGGGTACCACATCTTTGTTGTTGTACCACACAAGAAAATCTTTTGGAAGTGGTCATCTTGTTTTGTTCCCACCCTTTTTGACAGAAGCGTATTGTTCGTCCGTGATGTTTTCGTTTTTGAGTCGGCTGTAAAAAGCAGAGTGTGGTGGGGAGACACGTGTCGTTCATTTTGTCCAAAATTGTCATGTACTCGTAACAAAAGTACCCTTTAGGTTCCTGTACTCCAAACGCATCGGATATTTAGAATAGCTGAATCCAGGAGCCAAAAATTTGCAATGTCTAAAAACTTGAGCTTGTGAGTGGCAATGCACATGTATTGATTGTTGCGCTTTATAACATATTAAACGCTCTAGAATTTGGGAGGTCATGTTTTTTGGAGCCAAATCTTTCGTGTTGATTGTCATCATCATAAACATAAATCATCTATCATCATTGTCCGCCAGATCAAACCCATCGGGATTTAGATGTCGTCTTCAGACAGGTTTATAAACATCCGAATCAAGTAAGGTTTGATGATTTTGAGGTCATAGTTGGAGAATTGAACCCTACCACAGGGAGTTCATGCAGATAGTCATCTAATTTGTCTTTAAGCGCTTTTGCGGGAATGTGACGCGGTGTTTGTAGAGTCGTCATGGTCCTGCGTAGGTTTAATTCAGAGCATCTAATGTATTGAATACATCTTCGAAATGTGTATGAAGGGACAATTAAGAGGCGTCTGAAACGCGCTGTAGATAGTCTATCATGCGATTGACCAGTTGTTGTGGGTCACCGTCACGACGAAACAGACGCATCTTCAAATCCAGGTACATTAGAAGCGACAGACCGGAGAGCGGAACGTGTCTGGCCGTGTATGTTGTGCTAGAGTGTGCTTGTTTTTGTTTGTGGGGAGATCATTCGTCTAAAAAAAAGCTCAAAGTCAAAAGTAGCCCTATAAGGAAACACAAAATCGGGTCGACGGAAATACCGTACCCACAGGTTCTTGTAACACTGGATTCTGGAGGTGTGTATACTCCCCCTTTGTTCGGTGTTTGGACTGACCGCCCTGACACGTGCTTTTGTGTTTCTTTAGTGTCCTTTCTGTGGGCCAGAGTTTTGGCATTTGGAGCAAGCCAGAGCGTGTCCCAACTTGTCAATATCAATGATAGCATAAAATGTTGTTTTACTGTAAAAACTTGATTGTGTCTGCGTGTTTTGTAGTCACTGCGGGCGAACCGGGGCAAGAAAGGGCGGTGGGCTGCGTTTCGTCATTTTTGAAACACATCACATTGAACCCCAAGGCGTTTTCAACCGACTCTAGCTCTAACAGGGTGCGTCGGGAAAATGTACGGGGGGGTAAACGACCCGCCACTTTGGGGAAAGAGAGCTTTGTTGACTTTTGGGGAGAGTGTAAAGATGCACCTCGGTGAAGGGCGAGACAACGAAACAAACAAAGCCCGTCTCTGTAAACGAAACCGTGGTTTTCGTCTTTTGAACAGTGTGTGAAAAGGGTTGTTGGCGATGAAGCGGGCAAACTATCGCAACCACAGCCGATAAGGAAACTCGGGTAGATGATAACGTAAATGACGTAGAAAGCGGTCGCTTGGACAGAGAAGCGAGAGTTGGGGCGTTCTTTTTGAACGTGTTCCAAAAAGTCATGATCATTTAAGTCTGAAAGAAACGTCAAAAAAGCCTGTTTTGAGTTTATGAGTCTGGGTTTCTCCAGGGCGCTATGGTTGTTATGAGAAGCGTGAAAAAAGGAAAAATCTCCCCCCTTTTTTGTGTTTCAGAACAAAAGAATGAGAAAAGTTTGATTTTGAAAACGTGTGTGTTTGTTCATGAAAAAGATCTAAACAGCTGGTCATCCCCCTCTGGAGCATCTGAAGAAGGGTCCCAAAAAAAGTATAGACAGACTGGGTTTTTTTCCGGGGCGCTTATGAGTTTTGATAGCGTTCCAATGCTTGTTGTAGATCTCTTTTACTTCAGGAGATAAATGGTCTAACGCCGTTTTTTCGAGTGTTTTGTTTAATCTTTTGGGAGAGTGAAAAGACAAATGTGCCTCACTCGCGCGTTTGCACTTTTTTTTTACTCGGAGCTTGAGACCCAGTCTGAGTTGGGCGTTTTACGGGGGTGTTGATTGTCCACTGTCGTGAGTTTCGAGGTGTTTGCGCAAGTACTCTTTGCGTGCAAAACCCGCTTTGCACACAGGACAGACATGGTTAATTAGTCCCTCATGAGACTCCGGACATGACGGGTACGGTTTGAATCGCGGGTAATACTTTACCCCCAACGTGGCAGGGGAACGCAGCTCCCTTTTTTTGTTTGGTTTTTATGTGCCGTACCAGAGTGTCCTTGCGACTAAACCCTCATGTGGCATCTGGGCAGGAAATGGCGGTGGCGTGATCCATTTTTTCTGGAAAAAAAAAAAAGAAAAAAAAACTTTTGACAAAAAAATTAACCATACATGATCGAACTTGAGAGGAAAAATCCTAATAAGCAGCGTTGAGCATCAACCGCTATCATTGCAGCCTGATTTATGAGGTATGCTGTGTCCTAATTTGGTTTTGTGAAAGAATGTGTGTTTTTTTTTGTTTTTTTTTTTTTCATACAGCGTTCCATGACTTGTTATTTTAGGATTACTGCCCGATTGCAGGTGGGCCATTACCGTGAAAGTGGTGGTACCACCATCACCACCACCACACCGCCAGTACCACCACCACCACCACCACCCCCGCCCGTGTCGAAAACAAATTGTAAATAATGGTGTTTAAATAATAAAAATAAATAAATTATAAAAAAAAAGAAATGTAGTAAAAGCAAAAATCATAGTCCAATTGGAGGTGCCGAGTGAGTTATTCTGTGTGTGTGTTGTTAAAGAGATTCATCATCTTTCCCCCTTAAGAGCCAGCAATTGGATGCATGTTGAATAGTCTCAGGGAGGCGAGGCGCGGTCATCTTTGTGAGAGAGTAAATAACTACAAGCGGATGTGCCAACAATGTCATATTAACACAAAGAGAGAAGTGTTATTTTGGGTGTGGTCATACTTCACACAAGATAGTCTCTCTGGAGGACAGACTAAGAGAGAGAGGAAGAAAGACAGATACAGAAGAAGAAAAAAAAGGCGGATGTTGCAAAAATATATTTCCCTACCTCTCTCTCTCTCTCTCTCCCCCTCTCCTCTTTTTTCTCGGTCTCAATAGACACTACACTAGAACATGGGAAAAAAGGGGGGAGTGAAAGAAAGGTAAAAGACTGAAGCGTACACAGTTGATCAGTCCCCAAACACACACACTAGGCAGTCAAACGTGATCCCTTTCACCGAGGTTTTTTACTTATCCCATCAGCCCAACAGAAAAAAAATATATATATACAAGCGCGCATCGAAACAAACATTTGCAAAATGGTGAAATCACACAAGAAAAACTCTACCGCCCCCCCCAGCCCAATGTTCAACGTCAGTTCAGCTACGTTTTTTTGGGTTTTTTTTTTCCAGTCATCTTCCTCCTCAAGGGCGGTTGCGGGATCTCGCTTCACCCCCCCCCCCCCCCCCCCCCCCCCCCCCCCCCCCCCCCCCCCCCCCCCCCCCCCCCCCCCCCGACCCCGCTGGAGAAGAAGAGGAACTGACGAACCAAGGTCGACCAGGGCCGTCTCGGTTGACAAGAAGCGTACCACACCCAACCTCGTCGACAGGGATCACCGTCGCGATTGGTAGGTATCGAAGCTCTTTTCCCATAGCAACGCCTCCCCGCGGCGTACAGTTTCTGACACCATTCTGTGTGGTCCCCCTTCCAAGGAGGGCGCTGGAAACAGGTCAAAACCGTTTTGGGCCTCCCTCCTTTGGGCGGCGAAAAGGTCCTGTTGTTGATGAGTAAATTTAAAATAAGACAGGTAAATAGTGGCCTCCACTTTGTATTCAGGAGCAGTTTATCAAGGTCCGTGAAAAGGTCCCCTGTTAACAAACTGAAGTAAGTCAGAGACTCACGGACCCCCCTCTGAACGCACCATACACCGCCCAATCCACACCCATTCCCGCGTCCACCTCGTCTCGTACAGTGAATTTGGGGGTCGGTTAATAGTTCTTTTTTGATCAGGGGGAAAAAGGGCTTCCACCAAAACTCGTAGACAAAGTGGCCGAGTGGGAGCGGTCTATAATCAAGTGCCGTTTGTCCTTGTTTTCGGATTGCGCCACAAAGGATAAAGTTTCATCCAGTAGGAATGGGTAATCCCGCTTTGACACGTGTCCAGTGGACACACCGGCATTCATTCACTTCCTCATCTTTACCTCGAATGAAATGATAAGTCGTTCACGGGACACATCCCAAAGGACGAAACCCAGTTTTTGGTTGTTGACAATGTTCTTTAGCATACTTAATCAGTTTATTTTTTCCGGTACCCCGCCTGACTGTCGTGGCTTTGACCGATCGAATATTGCCCCTCACCTACACACAAAACAATAAAAAGAATCAGCGCACACTGTTCAATGATTACATATTGCCATCACCTACCACACCCAAAAAAAAAAAATCAGCGCACATGTTCAATGATTACATATTCGCCATCACCTACACACACACACACCAAAAAAAAAAAAAAGAATCAGCGCACACTGTTCAATGAAATTTCATATTCGCCATCACCCACACACACACACAAAAAGAGTCCCGCGCCCCCTTGTTCAAACTCCCACTAGCATTTTTTTTCTTTTTGGGGGGTTCTTCCTCTTTTCTATCATTTTTTTTATGCCCTTTTTCCCAGGCGAAATAGGGGGCGAAATTCTTAAGGTCCCAGCGCGACCCCGGTTTTTGGGGAGGGGAAGAGGTTGTCGGTGTTTTTTTCTCCCTTCCTCCCATTTTGGTTTGCAAAGCAACGATGTAAACCCCGGAGGGTCCCCATCCATTGTATCTCTGGGACAACCCCCACTGGGGGCTTGGGTCGTAATCAGGAACAGTCTTTTCATGGACGCCCCCCCAAACGTTTGTGACCCTGTATAGCTTTGAAATGTTTGATGTCCATTGAAACGCTCTCTGTCATTTCCCCAAGGGCCCCCTTGTGTTGATAGGAGCTTTAGTATTAAAAAAAGTGTATCTTGAGCGCCACGCGTGCTTTCTGTACGAAGAGTTTTGCCCCAAAGGATAATACATTCCTTCGCCTTTTCATTTTTCGACGCTGTAAAAAAATGAAAAACCAAAATTTACAAGTATGTTTTTTTTATACCATCACCTTCCACCGTTTGGTTTTGACCGCCCCAAAACCAATCAGTTTTCAAGCTCCCCTCTCAATCTGGGGCTGCAGCGGTCAACGACTTTAAAAGGGGTGACGCTCATTTGAAACTGCAGCGTTTCCGTTTTTTCCCCGGGCCTCCGCTTAACGCCACCCAATTGTTGGGTTTAAAAATTTTCGGGAACGTTCAGTACCAACCCCAGGCTTTTGAAGACGTCTTCTATCCAGATTAATCCAAAAACTTCCCACTTCTGAATGTAGCAAGCTTGCACCCCCCCTTTCCAATCATTTTTCGTGCCAGTTTGGAAAAGGGGGCCCCTCGATAGCAAACAGTTCCCCCAAAGGTCCTGAAGAGTTTTTAAAGTTGCTGAAAAACGTCATTTAACTCGCCCCCAAAAAACGCTTCCATGGTCAAAGGAGGGTAAACACTATGATGGAGGGAAAGTCGTGATGTTTTTTTTTTTATAGTCAGCATCGTGCTCACCCAACCATTGCCAAATCACTTTTTGGTCGTTTTGTTTTAGGTGATGAGGATAAAAGCGAGACAACAGACGACAAAAACTGACCCTCTGTTTTTTTAACATGAAATAAAGCAGTAAAAACCACATTTGGGCAGAGTCATTCTTGAACCCATTGGGGGGGAATGATAAGAAACATGTTTTAAAAATAAAATAATCAAATCTGGGAAAAGGGTCGGGGGAAACCCAAAAATTCAAAATATTCGCATGCCTTTTCTGCCAACAACACGGCCCCCCAAAATGTTCCCCGGGTCCTCATTGGGGTCCGTTTTAAATCACAAAGCCAATAGGGCGACGGGTGGGGAAGGCAGTTTGTTTTGGGGAAAACCACCCCCGAAGTCCGTCTGGCATGGGACGTCTCTTTCTAATACGGGGCATTACTGCTTTTTTTTTTTTTTTTTTAGTTTTTCAGGATTGAGGGGGCACGGTCAATCTCCACCATGTAGTCTATTTCCCCATACACCAACAAGGGGGTGCGCCAAAGCTGACTAAATTCATCCAGACGCAGGGCTCCGGACGGACAGTTCAAACGTTGGTCCCTCCACAGGCTTGGGCTAAGATAAAAAGGAAAAATGGGTCCCCCTGGTACTCTCGGGGGAATACCATACGGGTCTCGGTGGTTTTTTCGTGGCTGCATGGTGGTAAAAGGCTCAAACATTTTGCCTTGCTAAAAGTCGGGAGTCGGGGCCCTTAGCGGGATCGCTTTCCGTTCAGTACGACAAAAAGTTCAGGTTTGTGGGGGAAAAAATTTAAAGGGGTTTTTGGTCAGGACCCTTAACGCTTCTGTGCCACCAGCGCGATGACGATTTTGGTTGGCGTCTGCTGGGGAAACGGTTGTCTTGGTGGTGCTTAAATTTCCCCTGGGGAAAGCAAAATTTTTAATTGCACTTTCTTAGGGATTTTTGCACGTTCTCGTTCAGGGCCCTTTTTCCGTGACCCAGGGCCAAGCGGACGGGTTTCACTTTCTCAAAAACAATACGTTTTGGGTGATCACGGGATTAAAGGGATGACCAACCCCTCCGTCCGCTGCCATTAAGTTAAAGGCGTTCGGGAAAGGGATTTATTTTAATTTTGACATTACACCGTTGAGAGTAACCCCTGGGCCAAAATGTCGTGTGCAGTCGATATCGTCAAATTTTTGCGCTCCTGGCGGTCAACCGCGTCGGATTCTAAACCCCTTCTTGTCAACTCCGCAGTGTCGTTCATATGCCCTGGTGAGTCCCGGTAAAAGCAGCCCCGTAAGGGTCCAGCTTCGCATCCCGCCCATGGTTGAGCGGTTTTTAAGATGGCTCTGTGGGTAGGTGTTTTCACTGGGTGAGATCACACGTTGTTTAAAGACACATCCCCTTGACTGAAGAGATATCAACCGTTATTTTCAGGGCAACGTTTGATCGGCGTCCGGTTGTCCCATCCCAAATTGGTTTCTTTTGGGTTTGGATGAAGGGGGTTTGTCAGATCCCGATATCAGCTGTGCCTCCCAATTGAAATGATGGGGGCGTTGGGGGAAACAGAAAGGGGTGGATTTCAAAAGCCCCCGCTCAACAACGTTTGTGTAAAAGAAGGCAAACAATCCATTCCGCTATCACACCTTCACAGGACTTTTTTGAATCAGAGACATGCGAAAAAAAAACTATCCAAAAATGTCCTTTTAAACTGGGTGAAACTTTTTTCTTTTTTTCTTCCTTCCGTCTGACCCAGCCCTCGTGTCGCTGGATTTTACCTTAGGGCGCTTTCCAGGGGGGCGGTAGTGGTGCAGTCCCTCCTAGTAGTTTTGAGAGGCCCGGGACAACATACAGTTGCCCGGGTTTTTTACTTTTCGTTTCAGGGCTGGTTAATTTTTGCCCCGGAAAAACGTCCTGCGCAATCTGCAAACTGTTTTTGGCCCCTTTTAAGAACGCTTTGGCCCGGATTTGAGCTAGGCACAAAACCTTTGCTAAGCTCCCCAAGAGATTACCCAGACCCCTTCCTCGGTAATTTTTACCCCCCCCAAAACACAGGTAAGCCGACCCACCCGACAAAGAATATTTTTCAAACTTTGTAGTTGGGCTTAAAAGGGACGACATAGCTGCTCAAAAATCATAGGGCGGGCCGAAAGTAAGCTAAAGATGGTCTTCTCGCGAAGACAATGGTTTTCCCGTGTCGTTGGTTAAAAAGGATCTCACGGTGTTAAAAGAAATCGCCTTAAGGGGAAAGTAGTTTGGTTTTTCAAAGATGGGGAAAACCCGTCCCCTTTTGCGGTTCCAATGGGAGATTCTCAAAAAGGGCACCACAATGCCCACGGGCTAGAAGGCAGATGAGTAATATAGTGCCTTCCCGTCCTTTATGAATTGGGACGGGGTGGGATTTTTAGCCCGCCTTTCCAAAATGCTACCGTTTCCAAAAAAAAAAATTTCCCGTATTTTTTCCCAATTTTACGCCCCTATCGTTTGTACACTTTAAAGTGAACGGTCCCGGAGAACGAAATAACCCCCCTTTATTTCATTTGTTTCCCTTTTTTCCCCTGGCTTGGTGTATTGACTGTTAGAGTAATGTTTTTTGATGGAGTTGCCATCCAACTAACTAAAAAACCCCCCCCACGTCTCCAAATTGAAATACGTGTTCTAAAAAAAATTTACTTAATCCTACCCCGTAGTCCGCATCCTTTAATGGTTGTGGCAATTTGGTCAAAAAAGGTGGGATGATTGTCTGGATAAAAACGCAAGGGTATTCGGGGAAAGGGTAAAGGGAAAACATCACTAGAGGGATGTGATGCTTGGATTGGTAGAACTTTGCCAAGACAGCTGCCCAAAAGCGCACCCACAAATTTTTCTCGCCGAACCGCGTTCACTTATACAGGACACTCCAAAAACACATACACCCCAAAAATCTGACAGCCCAAAAACACCAGAGAATCTAAGCCAAAGATATTTCACTGCGAGGGGCTCGATGACCAAACACGCGCCATAACAAAAATTTAGAGATCCTTTTTGGGGTTTTTAGTAATCGTCCTCCTCCTCCTCCTCCTCCTCCTTCGTCGAGGTTCGTGGGAGTAGTGGGGTGCTGTCTCGGGTCCCTGGTTAAATGACGAGTCATAGCCGTACCACTTTACTAAATACTCTGTTTGCCCCCGGGGGCTCTTCGATGTTTTTAAGTGGTTTAAGCCCAAAAAACTTGCACCCACTTTTGTGCCCGTTAAAAGGCCCTGTCGGTTACATTTTTCAAAAGGGGCAAGACTTTCTTTAAGGTAAGGAAAGGGGAAGTGGGGCCCCTTTTTCCCTTTTCCTTGTTTCGCGAATGGTTTCCATTTGGGGGTTTTAAAACCCCTGGGGTTTTGGGGGTTTCCAAGTTTGGCGGCACCCTCTTAGGGGGGGGTAAAGGGCTGCCTGGAAAATGGTCCCCTTTTTGGGGGTTTGAAAAAAAAAAATTTTTTTTTTGGTACCGGTTTTTTTTTGGAACTTTTTTTAACACCATTTGCC
>JAFLJL010003127.1:0-19492 GCA_018398815.1 Conus ventricosus | reverse complement strand
TTTTCCATGCTAGATTGTCAACGGTTAGGATTTGAAGATGATCGCTGTCTCTGTAGCTACCCAGTCTACTAGTTCCCCTGTTTGTTAAAATTTTATTCCGGACTGTAGAGTCCAAAAGTATCTAAATTTTGACACCTGGGGCGTGTATCCAACTGTGGGCTTACTGAAATGAAAGTTGAAGTCGCCGATAAATAACAATTTCCTGAAATGTCATTTACAAATTCAAAAAAGTTAAGTTTTTGGGACAAAACATGCTGGGCTTTAAATTTGTTTTTCTGCGGGGGTACTGTCTGTAAACCCAAAAAAATGTTTGTGACAGGATGCTATATGGAAATTTTTTAGCTGAACAATTTTCAACGCCCGTGTAAAAATTCAAAAGAAGAGTCAAAAGGGAAATAGGGGAGAGTTTTATCGGATGACGAAGGGATTCCGCCCCGCATCGTGGTGGGGGGGGGGAAGGATTGGGGGTTTTTAACCAGCTGGGGCCAGGTCAGTCTTTGGTTCATCGCCTCTTTCCTTGCCCCACGTTTCCGTTACCAAAGAATGTGATATCATGGAAAAAGAATTAAGTCATTTACAGCGATCTTTTTCTTTTACAGTTATTACAAAAATTTGACTGGGCATTGAAAACTGTCAGCAAAATGTTCATTGTTGTTTGTGTGCAGGAGCATAGGCACTTGAACAAGTTGCGCATTTTTATGGCGAGTGTGGTTGTGGGGGAGTGGTGGAGAGATGGGAAATTGTTACCGACTGTGGTATGCCTCCTTTTTCCTTCCCCCCCCGTGTGTCGACAGGAAAAGGTCACGGCCCAACCCTGAGACGCGCAGTGTCCGTTGGAGCGAAGGGTCAAGGGGGAAAAGGGCGCTCCCTGCCAGCCAGCAGTGGTCCGTGGTGTCAGGCGAGTGATTTGACGAGAGAAAGGGTGAGGGTAAAATGACACGTAAAGTCGGTCACCACGGGTAGGGGGTGGTGGGTTTTTGACAGTGGAGGGCCGTTTCACGCCGCAACGGGGAAAGGGGGAGGTTTTGGGGGGTAGAGGGGTGGGGGAGTAAACGTTGGCAAGAAAATGAGTACAAGTGTCCCCCCCGTGTGCACCAGGGAACACAATGGCGCCGGTGCGTATATAATACTGTCCCAAAAAAGGTCGCAGCGACAGTATTTCCCTGGTCGAGTGTTGGTGGTGTGATAAAATTGATGCTGAGCGAATAATTTATAATTGGTTAGCGCGGCAGGATTTCACGAGAAATGTCCTAAATCGGTCGCTGCTAAAATAAATCGTTGCTGAGCAGTGCTTCATGTAAAAATGGTGTGGTGCCGGTAGAGAAGTTGTCGGTGTTGGGACAGTATTTTTCGAATTAATGATGTCGAAGATGGATCGGTTCTCCCAATATCTTCCCACGCCCTCTTTAATGGTTTTATTCGATCAGTTGCCCCTTGTCTTTTTAGTCTAATTTATTGTCTGTCTTAGGGTCTAACTTTCATTTCTGTTGTTTTTGCCTTGGTCTTCACGTACCCACCATCTATTTGACTCTCGTTTATTTTGTCTGCGTTGTTTCATTAGTGGTCCTTCCCCCCACGCTATCCCACCCCCACCCCCAAATTTCCCTCCTCTCCTCGGCTTTGTGCTAAGCTGCGTCACTTGCTGCTCCTTCTTCGTTGCTCTTCTCGGGTCACTTCTCTCTCTTTCTCTTCTGATCGTTGAAGAGTTGTGCGTGAAGACGAGACAGGGGTGAGTGTTGTGTGGTGTGTGTGTGTTGTGTGTGTTGTTGTGTCGTGTGTTGTGTGTGTGATGTGTGTGTGTATGGTGTGTGGGGTTTGGAGCTGAAACAACTGGATTCATGCTCAAATTATAGTTTGATTCATTTGTCTATCACGCATCTCTCTCTCCTCTCTCTCTGGTTTCTCCGTGCTCCTTTTCTTCTCATTCTCTCCTCCATTCTCCCTACCTCCTACTCTAAATTCTTGTTCTTGCCTCCCCCTCCTTAATTCCTCTCTCACTCTTCTTTCTCTTCATTTTCCTCTCTTCTTCCTTCCTCCTCTCTTCTCTCTACTTTGTCTCTAGGTTCTCTGCTCTTCTAATACTTCTATCTCGTCTTCCTAACTTTATCAACTCCGTTCGTTAAAATATTTCGTTGTTGCCTTCTTCCCCCACTCTTTCTCCTCTTTCTCTTCTCTTTTGCTCATTCTCTCTTCTCATACATCTCTTCTGCTCTTTCTCTCTCTCCAAATTCTGTACATTCCTTTTCCCTTTTTGTAGGATACCCCAGCTATCACTTTACCAACCGGGCCACTCTGAAATTTCTGTGACGACTTTTCCCCTAAACTTGAAAGTGGGCCCTAAGACTTTCCACAAAACCTGCAAGTTATCAACAAATTTTTGCAGATATGTTTGTGTGTTGACTTGTAGGTGGTATTCCTCGGTATGCAGCGTTGTCGTTGTGTGTGTGTGTAGTGTGTGTGTTGTGGGGGGGTTGTGTGTGTTGGTTTGTGTGGTTGTGTGAGTGGGGGGAAGAGAGAGAGAGAGAGAGAGAGAAGTGGAGAAGAGAAGATAGAGAAGGAGAAGATAGAAAGAGGACGAGAGGAGTAGAGAAGAAGAGAGAAAGTCCAGATCCCACAACTATATGAATGCATGGTTAACAGGACACAACACACACCACACACAACACACACAAAATTTTTACAACATTTAAAAGAACACATCAGACTACAATTTCCTCACCATGCACTCATTCTACTCGGACCCAAACCGTTGAAGGATGTATGATAGGTCAGAGTGGATGGGGAGAAGAGAGCTCAATGCGAGGAACCAAATCATAAATTCAATATTACTTATTGTATTGGTCTATGTGAATGTCCAATGACGGATAATCATGGGAAGATTTTTATTGTTTACGGAGGACATCTTTGTATATGACCATTCTTTATTTGGATATCGAATTCATTAAGCTAAACAACTGGTATATCCTTTCTTTCTTTTCAAAATATTCTGAATTTCTGATTTGATCTTTTTTAAATGAAGAAACCAAACAAACCAAAAAACCAAAAAAAATGATATGAAAGTGTTCCAACTTCATTATGAAATTATTACAAGTTGCAGGCTTTTGGACTGCCAATTTATAGGCCTAAATTGTGTTCACGGACAAAGCGAATATAGAAATGAATTAAAATTCATATAGTTTCAACGATTACGACCCATTGGACAAAAATCACTGGCGGGATTTTTTCTTATTTTTAAAGGTTCTTCACCAAAAAACACTGTTTCATCATGTCAAAGAATTTTTTTTTTGAAAAGTTGTTCTTTCACCCAACTTCGAGTTCAATATCCAGCTTTGCCGGAGGTTGGTATGTGGTGTGTTGTGGGGGTGTGGTTTGGCGCTGCGTGTCGTGCGTGCGTGCAGCGGGCGGCGTGCGTGCGTGCGTGTGTGTGTGTGTTGTGTGTGTGTGTGTGTGTGTTTGTTTGGTTGTGTGTGTCTGTGTTTGTGTGTGTTTTGTGTGCTGCTGAAATAAAATCTACAGATGCGAGCATCTTGTATTTGTGATGATGATGATGAAGATGATGATGTGATGATGATGATGATGATTGATGGTGATGTGTGATCAAGGGCTATTGTGACTCATTTCAAGGACTAGCAACAGTTTTCTTTCTATGAAGGGAGTAAGTAAAAATGATCAAATGGCGGGCTTTCACTCATTTAAAGTAAAGCATGAATGGACCCTTGTAATGAAAAAAAGGTACAACCAACTGGTCAAAAACTTTTAATGAAGAATGTTGTTGTTAGTTAAGAAGAATGTGTCGTGTCCAGAAATGTGGGACTACTTGAAAGGTATATACTTCGTTTTACCCTGTAGGGAAGAGTGGTAATGCGGCCAGTAGATAATTTGTGTAATTTGAGGAAAATGACGGAATAAGTTCAGAATTTTGCGTGCTACATTGTCTAGCTTGATAAGCTTCTCTGTAGAACAATTTGGTGTGCGGGAAAGGATACCAACAGTAAATCATTAGAAAACATTTTGACGTTTTTACCTTATGGTTTGTTAAATCAAAGACATGGCGAAATAATAGGAATTGTTTGCTTTCTGTGCAACGTTCAACAATATAAATGCCTGAAACAATATTGAGTAATTTAATGTGCTGTCATGGTAGAGGAATTTAATTACCAGGTTTAAAGGATAGTGAACTCCCCTGTGGGTAGTTGGGCCAGTGCTCTTTAAACACTGTGATAGGTTACCCACTTCATTAGAAGTCTGATAGGGTTGTTTTTCTGGTATAATATTGATAGAAGACATTGTTGTGTGTATGTGATGTGTGTGTGATGTGTGTGTGGTGGGGTTTGGGGGCCCGCGCTCCGCGGGTGTGCCGTGCGTGCACTTCGGTGCGGTGCGTGCTGCGGCGTCGTGTGGTCGTTTGCATGGTGTATGTGTGTGTGTTGTGTGTGTGTGTGTGGATGGTTGTGTTGATTTGTGTGTGCATGATGCAATGCATGCAGTATGAGGGCATCCACGAAATTTAGAAGAAACATACAATATTGACGGTGTTGATGGGTCTTTTGTTTTCGACATTAATTGGGTTGTTTTATTCAAACTGAGCCACAAAAAAAAATCTTTATAAAAAGTGATTTTACATTTTGAACATAGAAAATTATATTTAGCCTTAGGTGCCTAAAGAGGTATGTAGAAAACATTTTGAATCGTCGCTGATTATGTTCTGCGTTTTTTTCATTAAACTGGATAAAAGCTTTAGAAAAGAAAGGGAATTATCTTTCAAGAAAATACTATGTTAATTGATTCAAATCACGCTTACTTGGAGCTTTGAAAGCCTTAAAAAGGGAACCATATAACAATGAGCACAATGTGCTAAAGCTCTGCATTATGCGTCTAAATAACTTTTGGGTTACTGTGACTAAATGGTTATTTGATTCGTTAATAGTAATTCATGATTTAAGGGCCCTAAGTAAGCACTGCAATTGAACAAGACATAAAGTATCGCTGCGATTTGGTTTGATTGAGTTTTACCCTCTTATGTTTGTGAATGCCATGGGTCCAGAAGTGGAGAACTTTGCTACCGGACATACATGCGGAAGTGGGATGAGAAGCTTTTGGTTTAAAGAAACTTATTTCTACAAACGACATGATTGGGTTGATTGAATGGTGATTTGACCCTTTTAGCTTGCAAATGCATGCATAGAATAAATAACAAAAACTTTTTGAGAAAGACAATTGAATTCCTTGGACACTCTGGTTAAGTTGAAATGGCCATTGTCTACACAGATTATCAAGAAGATAGTGATAAAAATCATTACATGGAGGATTCTTGCTCCACATACAAAAAATCTAGCAATGGTTTGGGTTTTGAGTAGAGAAGAAATCTGTGAAAAGGATTAGACTATGTAAACAGATCGACTAAAAAGATTCAAAGGTTGGTTAGTGAACTAAGAAGTCTTGAAAACAGTGATAACATAATGGGAAACCGACTTCTAAGAAACGGGCCCCAACTGGAACAAAGATACAAGTAGTGTTGACATTTCATTTTGGCAATGTACGCTGTACTAAAGAGACATAGGAACGCTCTAAAAGTCAGATACATGCAAGATATTCCAATGACTACCAATGCCTGCATACAGACGGGTAAAGAAATATATGTGATATTTTGTTCAGCCAAAAACGGGAAAGAGCAGTGAAGGAAACAGTGTTTGATTTGAACGTTCTTAAAGTAAACAAAATGTTGTGACAAAAGCAGAAATCTTCGACAGTTAGAAACGTGACCATGCGGAAAGAAATTTGATATTGCTTGTGTGTAAACGGTGTAATAGACAGTTTTTTGGATAAACGAGTTCTATTTGGAAGAAAGATTAGGGAAACAGAACGGACATCAAGTTCCAAAGAGAAAGCCAAAATGCGACAATTTCGCTTCTAGCATTCAGTAGGAGACCTTGCTGTTGCAGTGTTGCAAAAGCTTACAGTGAAGCAAAAGTTCAGACTATTGTTGAAGAAAAATGGATAAGGCATTGGATACAAGGTGCCAAATGGATGTAATGTTAAGAAAATTTGTAAAAACCTATCCAGATTTACCTTAAACTGAACATTGATGTATTCAGGAATTTTATCTGACAGTCTGGAGCTTTTAAAGTCACTTCTAGGACTTATGTGCAGGTTTGTTGTGATTTATGGAAGCGTGTTGTTATTTTGGGATACATGTTACTTATAACTACACCCCAAAACAATTGCACCCTTCATCCCTCACATTTTTTGTCGTTGTGTGATGACATACCATTTTATGTCGAACAGCGAAGATCATTTGATTGTTTCATTCTTTGCCTGACAGCCACCGGGAAGGAATTACATAGTTGCATTGTTTTTGTTTTTTTCTCTTGAAAAGGGACTTTGCTTTTGGCGAAAATTAGATGATGGTATTGTGATTTTTCTATCAGTTTTTCTTTCCCTTTGGAGGATATTGCTTTGTGGTCGATAGTGAAACCACCTTGAAAAAATGGATTACGCAATACAATCTACGTAGCTAGAAGGAGAAAAAGGGCAAGTTTGTGTCACGTGAAATATTTTTAAATGTGCGGTTGCAGTCTATTTTGACGGTTCCTAGAAAAGGAACAATATGTTAAATACGCAGATCTTTGCAGAAATTTGGAAATCAATACAAACAGGCCCTCACTTTCACTATGGAAGTGGCGGGCAACTCCCCGAATTAAATCCTTCATCTTGAACGCTGAATTACTTTGAATGATTCACGGGACTCTGAAACATGCGTGTATAGACAACTGGAACAAATTAAAAGTCACGGAGAGGTCATCAAAGAACAAGAAATACTTAAACAGCAAAAAATTCTGGAGAATAAAAATCATGGTGGAACTGTTTTAAAAGCGTTAGTTTTATTTCCATGCCATGAGATGAAATGAACATTGTAAAAATGTTGTATCTTTTGATGAGCAAATCTATTTCAACCCTTTGAGATGGAATATTGACGAGCATATAAAAACAAAAAGGATGGGAAGGATGAATCTTGAGGACACAGAAGGGCAGAACTAATGGCGGCATCGGCTTTATACACGTTGACATTGGTAAAGTCAACAGACATTCGTATGGGCTTGTTTTTATTTCATTTGGTTGACATCATTGTCACTAGAAATGTAATTCCTATGAAATAATGTGGTCTTCATTCAGATCTAACCCTTATGATTCATTGTGCTTGAACAACCGGATGAAAGGTGATTCAAACTCCAAACGAACTTTGTTTTCAGCTGGGGCAGATTGATGGTTTGATTGTGGCAAAAGGGTGTTTTAAAACAAACTGATGAACTAAAATGTTGATTAGGCAAAAGGTGTATAACAAAAAATGATGAATAAAAACGTTTTTATTGTGGCAAAATGGCTGTGACAAGAAAATGATGAAATAAACCTTTTGATTGGTGCAAAATGGCTGTGACTAAATGAGAACAAAAACTGTGGTTTTGTGCAAAAAAGGCTGTATAAAAAAAACGGAATAGAACTGTTATTGTGTGCAAAAGGCTGTGCAAAAAACTGATTTAATAAAATTGTTGAAAAGTGGCAAAAGGCTGTGACAACAAAAATGTGAACTAAAAACTGTTTTGTGGCAAAAAGGCTGTGATAACAAAACTGTGAACTAAAACGTTGTTGGGCAAATGGCGGGGCAGAAAAAAAGATGAACTAAACTCTTTGATTGTGGCAAAAAGGCTGTGACAAAAAAAACTGATGAATAAACTTGTTGAGTGGTGCAAAATGGCTGTGACAACAAAAAATGATGAACTAAAAAATGTTGTTTGTGCAAAATGGCTGTGACAACAAAATGATGAAAAAACTAGTTGATTGTGTGAAAATGGCTGTACAACAAAACTGAGAATAAAATGTTAGACTCGAAAAGACGTCATGCCCGACCACAGGTGCAACTGTTGGTAACCCTTTGACCGGTTGCCTCCTCATAAAACAAGAAGGGGGCCCCTTTTCCGGGCCCACCCCGCTAAAAAAAGATCAAGGTGGTATAAATCAAAATTGTAGTAAAGCAAATACTGCACTAGCTTCATAAGCGCACAGGGAAAAAGTACGCTCTGAGTCACGAAACATAGACGAATCGACAACAAAGAAATGTTACAAACTTCCAGTGAAAAACTTAAATGCGGAATTCCCTATCTCTAAAGGGGTCAAGTTTTTACCAGATAAATCCAAAGGGAAAACTACAAAACTTTTTGGGCTTTAATGGGGAACAGGATGGCCTCAGGTCTTTTTTGACAAAGTAGCAATATGAATAAACAAAAAGAGGGGGTCTCATGAGGGGAAAAATTTAAAGGGAAAAATAAGACACGTTCACACCAAAAGAAGGTGGACATTGGGTTTGATAGTACATTGAACTTGTAAAAAATGTATTTTGAACAAATTGAAAAAAAGTGGTAAACTGAACCTGTCGTAATGGAAAAAAAATTTCATTTTTTTGCCTTTAAAAATGAAAACTTTATCTCGACCAGCAACAAAAGGGTTGGGGGTTTTTGTTATGCAAAGATGGTTATTTCGGGGTGCCAATGAAATGCCCAAAAAATGAATCCCACACATGATGAGAAAAACCTCATGAGTAGCAACAAAAAAGGTAAAAAAATAGTGAAGAGAATTATAGAGAAGGGGTTTTATCCAAAAACCTACAACAGTACTCCTCCACGCTATCCCAAAAAATGGTAAATGAAAGGGAACCCCAAAATACATAAGCAAGGTTTCACCATTGCGAACGTTTTCAGTGGTATAGAACCCCCAAAAAGCTTGCAGAAGTCACGGCATGAGTTGAAGATTTCGTCATTAACTCTCCCACGTACATAGAGATACCAGACTTCTAAGTAATTAAAAAAATGGTTGTCCCGTCCCAAGGGGCGGTTCTGTTTTTGCTTTGATGTAAGAAATCTAACCCCTTGTGCTCGGAAAGAGGGAATAGAAGCATGTTAGAGCTTTTCAAAGCAGACCTAGACCATGTCCAAGGATGTGCAATTGAAATGTTGAAACGTTTTAGATTTTAATGGATTCAGTTTAGGGGATTTTCCCCACAACAGAAGATGGAATAGCCATAGGGGCCAGACTAGGGAGAAAATTTGCTTGTACAACATGGGAAGTGGGATGGAAGCTTTTTTAGTTTGAACAGAAACCTTTTTCACAAAAAGTTTTCATGTGATGGGTTTGGGATTTGGAATGGTGCCCTTGACTCCCTTTTTCGTTTTACAGATTATGCCAAAAACCCCTACTCCAAAATAAAAATCACTCTACGTGGAGTAAAGAACAAATTTAATTCCTTGCACTTTGGTTAAGTTAGAGAATGGCCATGTCAACAGATCTATTTAAGAAAAAAGTGATAAACGTTATACCTCAGGGAGGATTCTTGCCATCCCCCACATACAAAAAAATTTTCTAGATATGGTTTGGGGTTTTGGTTTTTAAAGAAACTGTGAAAAAAATGAGGGGCTATGTAAAAACGATCTGAAATTAAGAACCCGTTGCGCAAACGTGGCTAAATAGCAAAATCATAGAAGGTCGTTGAAACAGTTTATAAACAAGATAGGCCCATTCCGAAAAAAAAAAACAAAGGAAACACTGAAAGGGACCATGTGTTGAAATTTTCAAATTTTTGCCCGTGTCAAGCTGTCTAAAGAAAACTAGTGTACGCTCTATAAGTCAGAATCATGGCAAAGTATTTCCTGACTCCAATGCCTGATAAGACGGGATAAAAAATTTATGTGAAGTTGGGGTTTCCCAGAAACTGAAAGAGCGGAAGGGGGCGAAATTGTGATTGTGACCTGTTCTTCTGTTTTAACAGTGTTGGACCAAAGCAGAAAAATTTTGCACAATGTTATGAGTAACGTGACATGTGCGGAAGAAATTGATATATGTCTGTTTTGTAAACGGTTTTATAAGACGTTTATGTTGGGGAACCGCGTTTTGAAAGAAAAGAATAGCGGAACACAGACGTGCATCAAATTCCAAAGAGAAAAGCCAAAAAGCGAATTTTTCCCTTTAGCATTCAGTGGAGAAATTGCTGTTTTCGTGTTGGCAAAAGCTTTTCGTGAAAAGCAAAAGTTCAGCTTATTTTCTGAAGAAAAATGGATAAGGACTTGGTAAGGGTGCCAATGGATGTAAAGTTAAGACAAAATTGTAACAACCCTTTTAGATTTTACCTGTAAACAAATTATGTTTCGGAAATTTATTTTCAGGTGCAGTTTTTGTATCCCGCCGTCACGGGGGATATTGTCGCAGTTTCATGGTTTATGAAGCGTGTTGTTGTTTTGGAGCATTGGTTATGTTAACTAACACAGACACAACACAACTTGCACCCCTTCCTGCCCCCCACCCCTTTTTTTTGTTCCCTTGTTGATGACATCACACATTATGTGTCAGGGAAATTGGTAAGATATTTTTTGACGTCAATTCTTTGCCTGACCAGCCACGAAGGGAAATTTCATAGTTGCATTGTTTTTTTTTTTTTTTCTCTTTGAAAAGGCACGTGGCGAAAATTAATGAGTGGTATTGGTTTTTTCTATACTGTTTTTTTCCCCTTTGGGGGACTATTGCTTTTTTTCGGGAAATTTAATTTATTTGTTGTTTTTAAAAAATATACATGCAGTGTTTGTCTTTTCAATAAGGTCTTTGGGGCCTTTTGAGGAAAAAACGATGTATTTATCGATTTGCTCTAATCAACTCTTTCGTTTGACAGAACACAAAATGGGAAATTTTTTTTTCGCTTGGGAATTTAAAACAAATTTATGTGCCCCAGGTTTTCGCCACCCCCCTTTACATCGGTCAATTAAAACACGGAATCACTTCACAATACCACATACTCGCAGTGCATATCAGCTTCAGGCACGGAACATCACACACAGAACAAAAGTTTAAAACCCCAAATGGCCCTGGTCGTGGCAGGGCAAAAATTTCCCCCGAATTATGCCGGGGCCCCCGGTTTTTTGTGAGATTTGCATTTGAACTGATGAAGTATGACTCCTTAAGTTGATTTAAACAAAATGGCAAGTAAATTTTAAAACTCGAACATTGGCAAAACCCCGAAACCAAAAATACCTTCATAAATTCATGCAAAAATGACATCTAGAAGTTGAATAACTGTCTTTTTTTTGGAACAGCATGATGAGAGCGAATACTTTTGGTTTGCACATTATGAATTGTGATGTTGAGGGTTGATGTTTGATGATGATGATGAATGGGGTGATGATAAATGATGGTGTTTGGGACATTGCTATTATGAGAAAGAGAGAGAGAGAGAGAGAGATGGGGAGAAGAGGAGAGAGAGGAGAGAGAGAGAGAGAAAAGGAGGGGAGAGAGAGGAGAGTTCTTAACTAAGCTTGACATCGAAATCCAAAAGCTTAGTTTGGCATTGCTTGTTGCAGGTACACCAACACCTTACGCTGGAAAAGGGGGTGCGGTGGTTTTCTTTTTAATATGGGACAGTGCCCGACATTTTCGTCTGAACAAGTGAACTGTTTTTATTGGCGTCCATATTCTGAAGACTGAACATGGCTAGTTGCGACGATTTACAACATGGCTGATATGCGAAGACTCTTCCGATTTAAAATTATAAAACACTCAACAAACCTGTCAAACTTTTGTCCCAAACATTACGACCACGTCAAGTGTTCATCTGAAATTCTGTCCCACGCGGCACCTGACTCACCAACTACTGGCCTGTGAGTGAAAAAACAGTGCGGGAAACGTGAGAACACTGAACATGGTACAGGGCGACATGCAGGATGACCAGGGACGACACTGCCCACTTTATTGTACATATCTGGGCAGTTTGTGCCTATAGTATTGTGTGGCGATTTTCGCCAGGATTGTCTAGACGGCGTGACGAGACATTCTGTGAGCATCATGCGTGCAAGATAGACATGATAGATTGTGGGGCACAGACAGGGTTTTTGTCTTTATAGTTCCAAGAACTTGTTCCCCTTCTTACAGCCCGTTCCTAGAAATGCCACGCAACCTGAACTGAATGCATTCCCACACTTGAAACCAGTCTTTCTTCCTTCTGTCCTGTCATATCAGCAACATCTGCAGTATCCATTTCTCAGGTGTTTTTTCCGACTCATAAACGCACGCCACGCGCACGTGTGTGTGTGTGTGTGTGTGTGTGTGTGTGTGTGTGTGTGTGTGGGGTGTTTTGTGGTGTGGTGTGGTGTGGTTGGTGTGTTTGTGTGTGTGTGTGTTGTGTGGTGTTTTGTGTGTTGTGTGTGTGTGTTCCCCGTCCACCCACCCCTTTTTCCCCTCTGTTATCAGAAGCATGCCGACAGACAGACTACAGATGGTTTATGACCTGAAGGGATCCGTCTGTCTGGAGAGACAATTTATGTTGCACCATGGATTTTTCAGTAGTGGAGTTGTAGCACCTGTTGTGGCTGAAGAGCCCAATACTCAAATGGCAGACTCTGTTGCAGTTGCGCAGGTGAAGTCTTGGTCAAGTGTGTCTGTGGGTTTCCGACGCAATTCTTTTCCATCTGCTGGGTCTCCTTTCTTCCCCCTGTTTTCTCTCCTCTGCTCTTTTTGCTTGATGGCCGCCGTGATGGTAGACCATCAGCTGACCCGGTCTGATGCTGTTGTCTCCAGATCTGCTGGGTCGAGGCTGCCTGCCCTCAGGTCGCGTTGCATACATCCCTGTAGTGTACGGCGAGCGGTCCTGTGCATCTGGAGCCTGAAGCCATATTCTTAGGGGTGCGACCGTCATCCATTTGGATGATGTGGCTTAGCCAGTGCAGGCATCTCTGTGTCAGCATGGTGTTCATGCTAGGCACGCCTGCCTTGGCCAGGACGTCTTTCTTGGTGATGCTGTCCCTGCCAAGTGATGCCCAGGACTCTTCTGAAGCAGCACAGGTGAAAGGCGTTCAGTCTGCGTTCTTGTCAAGAGCACAAGGTCCATGGTTCGTTTCGGTAGTGATGTGTGCTCAGCACACAGGCTTTGTACACTTTCATCTTCATGTTTGACGTAAGAATAATGTTGTCCCAGACTCTTGTCGCTCTTCATAAAACTTATCCTTAGCCTAGAATATAGAGCAGAGTGTGCAAGCATAGAAGCTAAGGCTGTTTGTTGGTCCAGACGAGGCTGTGAGCCAGAGAGAGAGAGAGAGAGAGAGAGAGAGAGAGAGAGAGAGAGAGAGAGAGAGAGAGAGAGAGAGAGAGAGAGAGAGAGAGATGAGAGAGAGAGAGAGAATTCGAGCTGTCCTTTTGGAAGGTGGTCTTAGTGTAGGCAGGACAGAGTTGCGCACTGCGAATCCGACGCCATACGTCGATGCTCCTTGGCTCCAGTCCTTGCCAAAAGAAGGTGCAGTCCTTCTCCCTGAGGCTGCCGTTGGAGGGAAGTTTTGTTTCTTGCAGCTCAGCGCTGTTGATGTTGAACCTCTTCAGCTCGCAGTTAATGATGGCTGCTTTCCCGGTGTCGTCAGCTTGCTAGAGGTTGTCAGAAAGGCCTGGACACATTGTTCTGACGTTTCAGGTTGCCAGCAACAAGACTGGTAGTTTGGTTTTCTTTTTCTTTTATCGTCTGGTGCAAGGTTTACAATCTCCTCTTCAGTCTTTCCCCTGAGCTCCAAGCACCCTTTCACGCAGGCAGACTATGGCGGGTCAGCACCTTGTTGTCCAGGGTCTGCCCAGCTTGAGTAGGTTGGTAGCTGACCAGTAGAAAGCGATGATCCCTCCAACCGTCAGAGACAACTCGAAACACCCGAGCTTATACCTAAACGTTGTGCGCTTATAATTCGTAACTGCTATCTCCCATGTCGTTTATGTCGCTGGATAGCGACAGTGGAGTGACATCTCCAGAGAGCATGCCTGATCGAAACGTGTGGAGATCCTGAAGTGTCCAATCGCCAGAATCCCCTTCTCGGCCTTGCTGACAGGATACAACGGAAAGCACAATCTAGTACAGTAAGATGCCGGCGCAGCTGCTGGGCTCCACTCCGGATTTTCATTCAGGTTTTACTGTCTTAGCCTTTGTCTCTCCCGAGACATTCACAAGGCGGTACAGCTATTTGACCCACAACTGGGAATGTTGTATATCCACAGGCCAGTGCGCCTGCATGCGACATGTCTGGGGGCCAGACTTCCTCCGAGTCCCTTGTAGTTTAGCCTGAGTCCAAGAGGTCCCAGTTGACGTGTCACTATAGAGAGGGACTACATAGGGCTTGCTGGTGGAGAGGCCATAGACTGACAGGGAAAGACAGATGCGCCATGCTCCCCTCGTCGCAGTGCTGCCAGCAGAAGCGATAGTCAGCAGTGAGGGCTGAACGCGAGAGGTAACAAGCGCACAGACGCTTCGCCAACACACTAGGTGTGTCATACCAACCATTGAGACACACAATGAACTAGCATAAGATGGACGGCGTTGAAGAAGCCACATCCTTTTTGGAGTCTCAACTCCAGAGCGAGAAGTAGAGGACATGGATTTTGTCGTGATTTAGGAATGTCTTAGCAGCTGTTAGTCAGGTGAGAGAGATTCAGAAGAATGGTCTGCCTCCGTTCAGATATGATCTCTCCTACAATCTGCAATCTAAATTTTGAAATATAAATTGTTAATTTACAATCTGAAGAAATTGGAAATGAAATGAGGCAGGGAACAGTAAACAATAAACAGTAAACAAGTGGAGTAACTTTTGCTCCCATAAGAAAACCTAACACAGAGTAACTTTTATGCAAGATTGACACAGCCTTTTAAACCTGAATTAAGTCAGACAAATACATAGACGAACAATCTAATAGTGGGGAAAAACAAGCGCAGGCCAACAACTCAACTGTCTTCATAGTAATGACTTGGCAAAGATTTTGACTTAAGGAAGGGGGGGGGGGGGGAGGGGGTTATGAAGATGGAGAAACTGGGAATATGAAATTAAGAAAACATATTACGGATATGAAAACTCTTCACTAGCTGCATAATGGAACCATCGTAATCCCTTTTGAAGGCAGATATATTTGTATTGCCTGCTCCGAGGCCTTTCGTCGGCTGGTTTCCGTTGGTTTCACTTACTACCCTTCACTGGTTGCTTTGGGGGTGCTATTGGATTCTTTTTTTTGCACCCTTGGTGGTGAGAACACCACGGTATTATGGACTGTGGTATGTCTCTATTTGACGCCAGGAGCGCAGACACAACCAGCCGTGTCTCCCTGATGAGTTCCAATCCAGCAGACGAAAGGCCTCGGAGCAGGCAATACAAACATATCTGCCTTCAAAAGGGATTACGATGGTTCCCTTATGCAGCTAGTGAAGAGTTTTCATATCTGTAGTATATTTTCTTAATTTTATGTTCTCAGTTTCTCCATCTTCATAACCCCTCCCCTTCCTTAAGTCCAAATCTTTGCCAAGTCATTACTATGAAGACAGTTGAGTTGTTGGCCTGCACTTGTTTTTTCCCCACTATTAGATTGTTCGTCTATGTAATTGTCTGACTTTATTCAAGTTTAAAAGGCTGTGCCAGTCTTGAATAAAAGTTAGACTGTGTTAGGTTTTCTTATGGGAGCATAAGTTACCCCACTTGTTTACTGTTTATTGTTTACTGTTCCCTGCCTCATTTCATTTCCAATTTCGTTTCGATTAAATTGAGGTTATTTATATTTGTTTCTGTCCGTGTGTGTGTTTGTCTTTTGATCTCTCTTGCATCCTTGGGTGGATCTTCAGGCGCAGGCTCAGAGATTGTCCCCTACATTTTATACTATTTGCATAATGTTTTTAGTTTTTCAGCAAATTTTTTCCTCCCCACAATTTTGTTTGGTTTCATTTACTACCATTCACTGGCTGCTTTGGGGGTGCTGTTGGATTCTTTTTTGCACCCTTGGTGATGAGAACACCACGGTATTGTGGACTGCAGTATGTCTCTATTTGATGCCAGGAGCGCAGACACAGACAGTCGTGTCTCCCTGTTGAGTTCCGATCCAGCGGACGAAAGGCCTCGGAGCAGGCAATACCAACATATCTGCCTTCAAAAGGGTTTACGACGGTTTCCTTATGCAGCTAGTGAAGAGTTTTCATTTTCATATTTGTAGTATATTTTCTTAATTTCATGTTCCCAGTCTCTCCATCTTCATACCCCCCCCCCCCTCCCCTTTCTTAAGTCAAAATCTTTGCCAAGTCATTACTATGAAGACAGTTGAGTTGTTGGCCTGCGCTTGTTTTCCCCCCACTATTACATTGTTCGTCTATGTTTTTGTCTGACTTTATTCAAGTTTAAAAGGCTGTGCTAGTTTTGAATAAAAGTTACTCTGTGTTAGGTTTCCTTATGGGAGCAAAAGTTACCCCACTTGTTTACTGTTTACAATCTAAAGGTTAACATGTACATTGTTAAATAGGAATCTGAATATTTAAATATACATTGTTAGTTAGCGTTTCCAAAAAAATCAGTAAAGAAAACGTAACACTTGGAAGTGCGGAGGAGAATGGAGAGTGAGCTGGTGGTAGAGGGTTAGGGCTGCTGGTTATGCACAAGACAGCAGCAGTGCCAGTACACAGAGGGCATGAATTGTCCATGCAGTACATAAGACAGCACTAGTGCCAGTACACAGAGGGCCTAAGTTGTCCATGCAGTACACAGGACAGTAACAGAGCCAATACACAGAGGGCCTAAGTTGTCCATGCAGTGCCCAAGACAGCACTTTGTGGTATAACATCAATATTACAGATTCATACCCAGTATCGGTGGGTGCTTGTTCTGGTTTTGTTGTTGGTATTGTTGTTGTTGTTGCTACTATTCTTGATGCTGTTTCTCTTGATGTTATTGTTGCTTTCGACTTACATATCTACGTATTTGCTTATTGAATAATTGATTGGTTAATCTTTTTGTCTTTGTATGATTTATTCTACCTATTAAATACTGAATTACGTGCAACGCATATTTTCACGCTGTCTTGTGTTCAGTGTGTAAATATGGAAAAACGATGTGACGGATTCAAAAACTGCCTGACAGCTGAAGACGAGGAAGATTGCCCAGTCCGAGAGTATACATTTAGTGAAACAAGACCCCCAGCTGTTATCCGTTTTGACACACCTGGAGGGTTTACCATTACCGCTCTACCACAAAGCAACACACAATGTCCAGATACTCATTTTCAGTGTCACAATAACGGCTATTGTCTCCCTGTCTACGTCAGGTGTAATGACATGAACGACTGTCCGGATCATGAGGACGAAGCTGGCTGTCAGAATTACAAGACGTGTCCAGGGTTTTATCGATGTCGTGACCGTCACAAAACAGTTTGTGTGCACGTGAATCACCTGTGTGATGGTCTGCCACAGTGTCCTCTACACGATGATGAACTGGTGTGCGACAACCATTGTCCTGAGTCCTGTGTTTGCTATGGTTTTGCCTTATTCTGTAATCACACTTTTTCTGTCCGTTCTTTCCCACAGCTACGTTACCTTGAAGCCTCTGGTAGCGGAATCCGTATGAGTGACGTCACTGACAACATCATGTTGATTCACCTGGGCGTGCAGGCGTGTGGATGGAAGGAACTAACTGTAGCCAGTTTTCCCAATCTTCACAGTGTGGATCTTAGCAGTAATCTTCTCAACTATGTCAACTTCAGTCATTTTACAGAAATGCCCCAGCTTCGGCTATTAAATCTAGCGGGTAATCCTGTGTCTGATATCATTTACAATGTTCAAAGCGAATACGCGCATCTCTCTTTATTTGTCTTCAATATGTCTCATGCTGGGGCAGAATACCTCAACATAACTACATTATCAGTTCTCATGCCAAACGTAAAGATCCTAGACGTGTCACGGAATAAAATACAAGTGTTGCAGGGTGAAGGCTTGTTTCACAATCTTCAGATTTTCAATTTGCAGGGTTGTCCTATAACTGATTTCTCTCCGGACTTCATGAAACACATGTCTAACCTTATGCATGTGTTTTCAGACAATTTCAAACTGTGTTGCTCTGTTATTTTGCCAGAATCTTTTCGTGGCGAATGTCTGGCCCCATCTAATGAAATCTCGTCATGCGACGACTTGTTGAAATATATAGCTTACCGTTGTGCACTTCTGGTATTTGTTCTGCTCGCTGTTCTTGGGAACTTCGGTGGCTTAGTTTATCGTGTGTATTTTTTGTCAGATAATATCAAAACTGGTTTTGTCATTTTTGTACTTCATCTCTGCACCTCTGACTTTTTGATGGGAGTGTACTTAGTATTTATTGGCGTGGCTGACAGGGTGTATGCAGGTAGTTACATTTGGAATGATATTGCATGGACAAAGAGTCCAGCTTGCAGTATTGCAGGATTCTTATCCTTGTTATCATCTGAAGTATCAGCCTTTTTAATCTGTGTGATCACCTTGGATCGCTTCCTTGTGCTCCGTTTCCCTTTCAGTCATATCCGTTTTGGACCCAGATCAGCTCAAACAGCCTGTCTTATTATATGGGCACTGGGATTTACGCTGGCAACGGTGCCTCTGCTTCCAGTCACATCACACTGGGAGTTTTTCCACCAGACAGGTATTTGTATTCCATTGCCTGTCACAAAAGCTCAGTTTCCTGGTCACATGTACTCATTCAGCATTATGATTGTCTGCAACCTAATCCTCTTTCTCATGATTGGTGTGGGTCAGTACCTTATTTACATGTCGGTGAGGATAAATACAATGTCTAACTTGCTAAAACAGAGTCAAGGTACAGGTAAAAGAGAAAGTGGATTCGACAGAAGCGACTATTGCCAGACGTCTCCTCTCAGTTGCTGTATCTGACTTCTTGTGCTGGTTTCCTATTGGTCTGTGTGGGGTCCTGGCTGCCAGTGGAGTCATCATTCCAGGGGAGGTCAACGTGGGAATGGCCATTTTCGTGCTGCCACTCAATTCAGCACTCAACCCGTTCTTTTACACGTTGAACGTACTACTGGAGAAACGTCGCAAAGCCCAAGAGCTCCGCTTTCAGAAACTGTTACGGACTCTACAAAAGAAATAGAACTGGATACATGTCAAGCAAATGTAACAAAGGCTAAAGCAAGCAGAATTCATTGCAATGATTCATTTTGAGTGTGTACTTTATAGAAGATCCGTTAAATAACCTGTGTTATGACAGTATCTTGATTGTTCTTCATTCTCTTCTTTTTATTGTATATATTGTTGCTCGTAGAAAACACCGACTCTAGTTGCATGTATTCAATTAACGCTTTATTAATCAAATCGATGTTTGTGGTTAAATGTCTCTGTTCCACGAGTACCCTGCCTCGTGATCACAATAACAACACTATACGCGCGCTCCCTATACTCTCATACTGTTGATCTTTGACACAACCACTGTTAATCTGATACTTTCGACATTTCATCTAATGGACCCCGGATTAGTTGGTGTGGCAGAATGCTTTAATGAAAAATAAACAAGAAGACGAAAGATAACAAACAAACAAGAGAGACCGTTTATGTCCCCTGTTGGAACGGAAGCAGAGCATGTTTCTTCAACAACTATTGCCCAAATACTTAAACGTTAGGAATACTGAACACATCTGGTTTCTG
>JAFLJL010003126.1:23160-56836 GCA_018398815.1 Conus ventricosus | reverse complement strand
AGAATCTCTCTGGAACTACTATAGCTTTGCAGAAAGTGTATACTAGAACAAGCAGATGTAACGCTTACAAGAAGATCTAAACGCTTTACAAGTGGGAAAGAACTTGGAAATGGAATTTCATCCCCAAAAGTGCCAAGTGTTGCGTATATGTAACAAACGCTCACCAATTAGATCAGATTATTCTATCCATATACTATTCTTAAAGAAACTAATGCTGCAAAATATTTAGGCGTGATTATAGATAGTCGTCTCAAATGGAAAGAACATTACAATTTAGTATGTAAGAAAGCAAATAACATCTTAGCTTTCTTATACAGGAATATCAATGACTGCCCCCAAAAGGTTAAAGACGACTGCTACAAAACACTGGTTAGACCAGTACTGGAATATGGTTGCTCAGTTTGGGATCCTTACCATCTAAAGGACATTGATAACCTCGAAAAGATTCAGAAGAGAGCAACACGGTTCGTAACAGGGAACCACATCAGAGAAAAGGGGAATACTAGGAAGAACATGAGGAAATTAGAATGGAAACCCTTAGAAGAGAAAAGAGCTTTAGAGAATGTAAATATGCGGGTTCAAGACCACCCATCTTATTTTGCACGAAAACCCCCCTTTTCACATACTAATCACGTCCATCGCATATCAGTTTTAGCCAAATTTAACACCTATTTACAAACAAAATTAACACCTCAAAACCTCTAAAATTGACGTAATCAGTACATTAAAACGGGGGTTTCCGTGCAGAATAATATGGGTGATCGTGAACCCGCATATTTACATTCTCTCCAGACACATAAAATCTAATGGTTTAGCAAAAATAAGTTTAGCAAAAATATATACTATTTTTTTTGTTAACTCACGGTGTTTGGTGGGACAACTTGCAGCTCTTCACGAACAAAGGATCTTTTAGAAGCAGGCTTTTTAGAAGAAAGTCTCTCTTAAATAATACACGGGAGGGGATGTTTTCATTATTCTTTCAACTTCATATACATCTACGCTCCATATGGGGTCTGTGGCTCTAATTCTAACATCACCCTCTGCCTCTCCAGGAGCATACAAGTATCTTACTTTTAGTCCAAACGGCAAGAGTTTTTGAGTCCCCTGCACATCTTCAGTAATGCTAATTTTTTTTAATTTGATTGCGTTTACTGGTTTAAGGCCTGTTGCTTTAAATTCTTCGTTGTTCATGACACGTAAGACTGCTGGCAATCTCCTAACCCATTCTGTGTTGCGTTCTCTATCCATAATTTCTCTGTGATATTGATAGGTAAACAGACGTTCAGCTAGATTCTTATTAAAGTTTTCTACTAGGGCTTGTGATCGATGGTTGCCTGGGATCCCTCTCTTAACTGTAACATGATGTTTTAAAAACAGTTGGTTTACAGAACCTTTAAACTCTTTTCCATCATCAACTTGAATCATCCTAGGTACTTTTTTTGGACCTCGCATGTATATTTGTTGTAAAGCCACAGCCACAAAATTTGAGCTTTTATCCGTTAAAGGTTCAGGGTCTTTGATCTGAAGCCATGTCAACAACTGTCAGGCATACTTAAACTTTTTTTCTAACTTTGTAAAGTGGAAGATACAGAAAGTCCATTGGGGGGTGTCTTTTGGGAACTAAATTTAAAAAATCTACCTTATTATTCTTTTTGGGGCAGGAAATTATTTGCCAAAGGGCCCTGTTTTGAAACCATCTTCGCATCCGTTTCGGGAACTCTAGCAGCTTTACTATTTTTTAATGGCGTCTTTCCTTTCCAAATACCCTTTAGGAGAATAAAAATTTTACTTCGTATTGTCCAAAGGGACGTATTTTTAATTGTTTTTGTTTTTTAGATTGTTTGTGCAAGAAAAAGATTCTCCCATAGCACCATAATAAACCCAATTTCTGCTTTTTTCTTTTTCTTCGATGGCTAAAAAAAAAGTCAGACGTTCGGGCGACGGGATTTAAAAAACTTCTTTCCGTCACAAAGTAATACCTTTCTTTCCCCTCACAACGTCGTAAATTGTGTTCTGCATGCCCCTTTCTCTTAACTTTTTTTAAAAAAGCTAAGTGAGCAATTCGCTTTTCCATAAGCGTCTTCCAGTAAATCCTATTGCTTTGTTATGACGTTCTCTCTTTCATCGGACCGCAAACTTTAAAACATTAATTGCTCCCAGAAAGGCTAAAAGCATTAAAAATGCTCCTCCCACCATCAAAACCCAACCGACATCTTTAAAATCAATTTTTTCTAGTTTAAAACTTTCCATGAACTAATATTTTTCGGGGTAATCCCCTGTTAAAAGAAATCTTTTGACGCAATCCGCGTAATTTCAACTATAACCTTTAAAAACCCCTCAAGTTAAAACCCTTTCCCAGGCGGCCGGGTTATTTTAAAAAATGTTTTTTTCAACACGCTATAACCTAATAAGGCCGTTCACAGCAGAATGGTAAATCGTATTGATAATCTTTTTTTCCCTCATCTTTTTATTAATAAAAAAAAATTAAAATAACAAATACGAAAAGGGTGTCTTGTGCTTTTTTAAACAGAAAACTTTTGTTGTCAAAGCTAAAATAAAGGGCCAAAAAAATTTTGGCGAAACTTTATCTTTCCCATGTTTGGGCGGTTTTATTCCTACAAACATTTTGCAAGGGTTGAATAGACAAACACCAAAATAGTGCAAATTAACCGCGTTAAACCATGGTTTTAAAAGTATTAATTTTTTTTTTTTTGCTTTTTAAAAATGGATTGTGACGAACTTTTTTTTGGGGGGAGCAAGCAGATACTCCGAAGACCTCTGCCATAAAGAAAGATTATACCTAGCTCGGGGGAAAAAACTAAACCGTATTTGGCACTGAACTAATATTTAACAGATTCAAACTGTCAAAATCAACGTTTGAGAAATACGCAGGGACGAAACCAGCAGGGCAAAAAAGGTTAGATCATGGGACAGACAATGATTAGTTTAATGCAAGTTAAATAAGATGGCGCCGGTTGATTCAAAGAAATTTTAAAAAATGACTTTTCGCAAATCCAGTTTTAAAAAAGTCCCGAAATTTGCATGTATATGTATTACAGATTTTGGGAAAAATGTTAGCCCATTCATCGGGATTTAAATTCTTTTTTAAACATTTTAATTTTTGATCATTTTAAATTTTTAAATCGCAAAAAAAAATGAGCAAATTGGAGAAAAAGACGCCACGGGACAACCCGCAGGGGCAAGGGAATGTCCCACAAGTAAAAGTGCCAAAAGTGAATTTTACCGCAAGGGATTAATGTTACTAAAACTAAAAATCCGGACTTTTTGAGGCTGGGCGAAATTTGTGAAGGGAAAAACCTGCAAAAAGAAAACCCAATCGGGTAAAAAAAAAAATTTTTTAGAAAAGAAAATACAACATCCCCCATCAGCACCAAAAACCCCAATTAAAAAAAAAACCCCAAAAACACAAACAAACGATAAGTGTATTTTTATTTTTTGGCTGCTGTTTTGTTGGTGGGGGATTTTTAAGCTAAAAAAGGTTTTAAACGCCATTTTTGCACCCAAAGTTAAAAACCCCCCACAAAGCCAGTAAAAAAAGGAAGGTCACCTTCTGAAAAAAAAAGCGAAACCCTTCTGCTTTTTAGACCCTTTTTTCTAGGGAAATTTAGTTTTTTTTTAAGAACTAAAAAATTTTCAATTTAAAAACTAAAAAAAGGTACAAGTTAAAAACTAAATAAGAAACAAGTTTTTTTTTAAAAAAAGTATTTTTTAAAATTTTAATTGAAGTAAAATTGCAAGTAAAGTACAAAAAAAAAAATTTTTTTTTAAAGTACTATTTTATGTTTTTAAAAATTAAATTTACTATTTAAAGGTTTCCCTTAAATAAGTACTATTTAGGTTTCTTAAGAAAGGTTTTTTTGGGTTTTTAAGTTAAGTTACGGGCCAAGTTGGGAAAAATTAATTTTTTAAAAGTTCCCCCAAATCCCCCTACAGCAAAATGAAAACTAAAGGACTGCGTAATTTTCTCTTGTTATTGTTTTAGGGGGCGGGAAAATTTTTTTGTTAACAGCAGTTGTGTTTACTTGATAAAGATTAGAGCGCAGATTTTAAACATTTGTGGGGTTAAAATTTTATTTTTTTTTCAAAGAGGGGGGCTTGCTTGTAGGTCGGAGAAAATATTTTTTTTGAAAACCTTTTTTAAATTTTGCCCTTACCCTTCTTTTTTACAGAAGTCGGACTAGCAACGCTTTCTTTTTTTGCCGCAAAAAACCCAAAAATCTTTGATAACGTCTTTTCCCAAATTAATTTCCTTTCCTTCATTTTTCCAACACTTTTTTGTTTATTTTTGGGTTTGGAAAAGGACTGCTTTTGGATGGGTACATGTTTCTTTCCCAAACCATTTTTTCCCTTTTAAACCCACTTCTTTTTCAAAATTTTTGAAAAAAGTTTTCTGTGGGGACGTCTAAAAAAAACTATAAGTTTGTGTAAAGGCCCTCTTGCTTCGGGGGTACAGTTTTTTTAAAATAGTCGTACAGAAATTCTAACACCCAAAACTTTGAAAAACTCTAATCCCAGTGAAGCCGATAAAAAACCGGCTTGTCCAACTTAACAGCCTTTTTCTTAAATCATAATCCCAACCGTCGTCTTTAAAATCTTCTAAAGTTTTAAAAATTTGGGGTTTTTGGGGAGGAAAATTTTTAATTGTTTGGGTTTTTCTTTTTGTAAACAAATTTTCCCACATTTTTTAGCTTGTGGGGAAATTTTCCATTTTTTTTTACCAAACCACTGCTTTTCATCTTTTTAAAGAAGTCTTTTTTAAAGGGGTCAGTGGTTTGGGTTCCTAAGATCATATTTTTTTTGTGATGGCCTAAAAAGGCTCTTGATCAAAGATAATTTTTCTGTAAACCGCTTTTCCAGTTTCATTCCGTTCTTAAAAAAACGGTAAAAAATTCGAAAAGACACACATACTTTTAAGGGCCCCCCTAAAAATTAGGCCCCAAGTTTTAGGGGGGTTCTGGGGACTATTTTATTTTTTTTCTGCGGCTAGGGGGTAGTCATTGTGAAAAAACTTGTAATTCTTTAGGATTTTCTAAGTCTACCCCCCAAGTTTTGGTCCTGCGGAAATTATCGGCGTAAGCTGTGACAACTTCCCTTAACACAGTGTTAACACGTGACCCCTTTTTATCTTTTTTAAAGTTTCTCAGTGGGATTGGTTGACCTCAGGCCCCTTTCCTTTTCAAAAATTTTTGGGGTTAAGCTAATTTTAACATTAGATATTTGGAGGGTTTTGGGGGAGTCAAAATCGCAAAAAAAGTTGTTTTTTTTACATAAGGATGTGGGGCCCATGCAAAAACCTCCCCTCACCCCCTTTTCCCAATAAATTAAAAGTGGGGGGTTTAATCAGATTTTAAGTCAATATGGATGTTTTTTAAGGATTTTAAAGAAAGCACCCCAAAGGGAAAGGGCCGGGGCGCAGAGATGAAATGTGATGAGTCTAAGCTGTAATGTTTCAGGCATGTGTTCAAAAAACTGAAAGACGTCGTAAAAAACACACGTCACCCCATTAGAAATGATGTGATAATCGCCCATCGTTTCACAGTTTAATTCGGGCCAGGCTTTCTGACGAAAAAATTTTTCAGCATCACTTTTGTCTTTTCCTCTAAGACTTGAAAAAAAGCCCCTTTGGAGGAAAACGGGGCTCAAAACAAACCTATCCCCCAAATTCAAGTATTCAACAAGGATAAACCCCTTTAAAAGCCCAAAGATGGATTTAAAGTAAAATTTTTTAGTTAATTTGGGAAAAACTTTTAAGAACCTGCCTTTAATTATTAAACTCCCCATCAGATTTTTGGGGAGAGTCCCTAAAAGGATAAACAATCAAAAGTTTAAAAATCATGTTTCTTTTCTGAAAGGGGGGTTTGGGGAAAAGCAGGTAACCCCCTTAAATCAGAAGTCACTGCCTTGCATGATTAAAAGAGAAACGTTTTGCCCCCTAAGTTAAAGAAAGAAAATAGGCAACTTTCCCTGTCTTTTTGGGTTTAAAACCTTTTAAATTAAGTTACAAATTTTTTGTGTGCCCCCCTTTCCTTTAATTTCCAGTAATTGTTTATCGTGGTGTTTTTACGTATCACCTAATAATTCCTGTTTTTCATTTTCCAGCAGGTGTTTGAAAAGTCAAAGCGTTCTTGGTCTTCAAAGGGGTCATTAAAAAATCCCGAAAGATTTAGTTGGGTTTTGGGTAACTGATTTCGAAGTTGTTTCATCTGCTCTAAAAATCTACTAGCTGCGTTGGGGCCTCTGTAAATCTCGGGTGTCGTGTGTTGACCGTCTGACCTAACAACAATAAACGCATAAGAACAGATCTGATGGTGGGTTAATAAGGTTGTTTTTGTTCTTGCTGTTGTGGTCCGTAGTACTGCGGTAAGAGCGATTCAAAGTCAGCATAAACCACGTACGGGCTCATCTGCATTTTGTGTATATTCTTAAAACTAACTTTAGACCCTGGTTTAGGCGTGAGGAGTTCAGTTTCACAGTCTACAAAACTTTTACAACGTTTTCTTATGCTTAGCAGCTTCTTCTATAGTAGAAATTCTGAGCAAACACCTTCTACAAATATCTTGTTTAGATTTATGCTTTGATGTAAAACCCATAAGTCTGCTTACTGTTCTGATTAATACATAATGACTCTTTGTACTATCTGCAAACAGTACTAAGTCTACATGTTTGTCAAGTGATTCACCTAAAGTGGGGGCGTTGGGAGAAACCCTTAGAGGCACTAGATTGGCTTTTACAGACCATGTGTATGCGTTTACAGTGATTGGTTTGTTTTGCTCTTCAAACTGAGATATACTTTCAATACTTACTGGGAAGGATATGTTATCAAAGTTCAGTTCTTGTTTGTATGCTTCATAATTGGATACTCTGTTTGCATGATTTTTAACAGGATGTAGATGCGCTAAAACACACCACATAAAGCACATGTTGTCAGAATTATGTATGTTTAAAACTGCTCGTTTTAACTCTAACTCTTTTGGGAGAGGAAGGTAAGAATTGCCAACAATAGGATAGAACTTTGTTTGTCTTAATTTGATTTCAAGGACTGTCCCTTCAGACCAGCCAGAACCCCTTAACTTTGCCTCCTCACTTGCATGGTTAAACTGTGTAAACATGTAATCAGCCCAGTCAGAGTTAAAGTCGTGATAACTGATTACTTCTTTCTGCCTTGTTGAAACCCAGACTGGCATGTTAGTATCATCAGGCGTTATATAATCAATCAGAACAGCCAATAGCACTTTTACTGGCGGCTCCATCTGAAGAGACTCTGGGATTTTAGAGATAGCGTGTGCCACGCTTTCATGAACATTTGTAGGGTTAATAATATTCATGTCTACTTCGCTAAACATATTTCTTAATTGTTTGTCGCTGCTAAGTATTTCTTCCATCGTATATAGTTTTCCGTCCTCGAATTTACTTGTGGTCGTCATTTTTAAAGCCACAATATTTACGTAGATTAAAAAAATAAATGTAAATAAAAGTAAGTAAAACACCGCTTTTTATTCTTCACCCAAGTGTCGCAACACTTCAAGACATGTTAACCTTACAATAATGCCTGCTAATATTTTAGCTTTTTCTGAATCGCTACAGTCAATGTTTATCACTTTGATTGCTTCGTTAAATAGTTCACTATTATCTTTTATTATATTGTCTATATCATTCTCAAACCAAAATTCACTAAAATCAATGTTTAATACTTTCATTGTTTCGTCAAATAGTTCATTACAATTCTTTAAATCAGATTCACTGAGTTCGGCAGCCATTTTTAAATCTAAAATAAATAAAAAAAAATAATTGCAAATTCAGCTGTTATTAATAGTCTTTTCTAATCGCAAAACCTAATCTTTATTAGGGCGAATATATATTCTTTCAGAGTCAGTAGAAACAGTCAGATCAACATCTTCATGAGCTATATAATCAATTAAAATGGTAAACAACATTATAGATGGTATTTCACTGATGGCCTGCTTTACGTTTTCTCGAATCTTTATGTGATTAAAAAGATTAGTAATTAATTCTTCAAACCTGTTTTTTAACTCTCCCCTATCATCCTTCCAATTCAACGTGTAAAGCATGTTAATAAGCTTTTTAATGTCTTCGGGCTTCATTTTAAACCAGAATAAAATTATAAATTAAAAAAAATAATTAATCCGCAACATCTCTGTCTGCCTCCGTCTCTCTCCCCCTCTACCCCTCCGTCTCTCTCTTATTCACACACGCGCGCTGCAACGCAACACATGGCTGTGGATAGGGAAAAATCAATAACTTACCTGACAGCCTCTACCGTAACGCCGGCGCTATGACTTCAGTCGGACTGCGATTGAGAATCAGTACTCATTGCTAAATTTTTTAACGAAGATATTTCTTGAGTGACTTGGTCTATCTGCACCTCTGTTGATCTTACTTCTTTTGTAAGGTTGCGTATTCTCTGTTTTTGCTTCCTACTTTTTTCTTTTAATCTACGAAGTTCGTTTTTCTTTCTGGAAAGACGTACTTTTAACGCAGTGGTTGAAATACTCGAATCTGTCGCAACGCTTTATAAAAACGAAACACACAAGTTCCATTGTTGAAGGCTGGTTAGTTGAAGGCTGGCTAGTTGAAGGCTGGCTAGTTGAAGGCTGGCTTTGAGGGGGAGGAGGCGCGTCCATATCTAGGATTTCATTATCCTAATTTATATTTGCACATGAGCAATCACAAATGTTGTTTCGATTTCATCATGTTATTGTATTCACTAAGGTTAGCACATGCGTACTCATAAATGCTGTTTCGATTTCATTATGTTAATGAGGTTAGCGCATGTGCAGTGGGATTTTTTGTCACGCTTTTTCCGGCAAACAAAATTTTAGAAACGAATTTACTTCCGGTTAACTCACTTGCAAAAAATATTTTCACAGGAAGGCCGTGACAGAAAATCCAACTACGCATGTCCATGTGAAGCAGACGACGCCTTTGGGCCTGCGATCAATATCAGCTAAGCGAGCAAGTGAATCAGTGGCTCAGCTACCTGTGTAGGCCGCCGACAAGTGAATTAACGGTGGGGGATTGCAATCAATATTAGACGTGCTCGTGAGAACAGGCCAGTCATTCAGTCAGGGCGGCTAAAGTCTGTAAACCATTTTACCTATTTCGGTTTTAACTGATCGCGTGTTTGTTTTTCAATGTTCTGTTTAATTGCATCAGTGTCTACCTGTCGCGAAGTAAACGTCTTTCTCCACTCCTTTTGAAGTTCAATTTTCTGTCGCCTATAATCTTCGCCGTCAGCCATAAGCTTCTGAAATTCTTCGTCTGTAACGTTTTCATCCTGTAATGATTTGCTTATTCTTAATCTTAATGAACAAAGTTTTGCCAATGCTAGGGCTACAATGGCGGTGTGCTTTTGTAATTTAGGAGTTAATTTTTTTAAAACAGCACTTACAATCATAGACCACGGCACCTAACCCTAACCCGAGACCTCCTAATGCTAAAGAGGCTGGCGCTCCAACCCCGGTGGCTAAAACAGCAACACTAGACCCGGCGCTTACGCTAGCTACAGCCGATGAGCCAGTAATTACATAAGAAAGAGTATTTAAAGCTTTAGCATATTTTTTTCTAGTAACTCTATACTTATCCAAGTCGCTTTCTATTTCCTTTGAAGTTCAGTTATTTGCTCTAACCTAAACTGTTGAACATGCATTTTTAAATAAGATTTTTTTTTTTAATTAATCTTATACATATCTTCTTATTAATCCTTCTGTCAGCACTTCATCAATAGAGTAAAACGCAATAAAATTAACATACTTAATGAAAATAAAGCTGAGTACTGTTAGTTTGTCTTTGTCAACCATCACAGTAACCTTGTCAGATGATACATGGGTGTTTATTTCACCTCCGTTTTTAGTAATAACAATAACGAGCCTAAGAGGGGCATCCAAGTTTTCAGCCTTTATTTGTATGCCTCTAATTAACGTATGTTCTGGCAGACTAGTATCTCCCTCCCTCGGAGTAATAAATAAAACAAAAATCATCGTCATTTGCTTAGGTATGATTCTAGCGTTGGGGTAAATTCTAAACCGACGGTGTCACCTCCCACTTCAGCTAAGGTCTTATTTCTCTGTAGCATATATTCAGAACCCCGATTAGTTATTTCAATATGTTTTTTCTGTGTGTTCCTGGAACTAGGCTAACAAGAACGGGTCCTGCATTTAAAGCTTTTCTAAAATTTCTGTTCTTATCATAGTATACATTAGGGCTTCGTAGTTCAAACTTTAAAATTCCAGTCAATTTCGGGAAGAAAACGCCCAAGCATTCTCTCTTTTATGAATTTTGTATTCATATTTACCAAAATCGTTTGCCCTTAAATTTCTTATCTCTTCTAGGGTAGGATATTGCTGTTGTTTTTTGTCTTCAATTGCTGTTCGTTTGTAAGCCCCCTCATCTGTGTATTCAAATCCATAAACATTTCCTGGCACTCCTATTAGGTCAAACTCGGTTGTGTCTGCTAGGTCTTTTAAACTCTACTGCAAGCCATTTAGGAGCTAGCTAGCTCCGCTTTTGATTCTGGCCCCCGAGACATTCTTTTTATAATATAAAAATTATAATAAACAAATTGTTATAAGCAATCAATAACAAACAATCTACAATAAACAAACGTATTGAACTGGGGGGTCAGTCCGTAAGCATAGCTTAGCGTGCTTAGATTTTTCTAACTGCTCTTTATTTTTTTTAACTCATCTTTGTCCCTTATTATATATTTTTCACTTAAACATTCTTCAAAACTATCTTTGTCCTTAGTGTAAAATAATACAACCGATTTTAACTGCGATCTAAAGTCTTTTAAGACAGCATTATATTTCTGAGTTAAAAGCCACACAGAAACTAAGGCGTGACGTCCGCTAAAAGCTAGCTTTGACAGAGCTTTTCTTTTTTTAACAATGTCTCGTTCAGCTGAACAGTCATCAATAATAAACAGTGTTTCAGTTCCTCAAATAGTCTATAGTAATGTTCTAAACAGTCGCTCAGTTTGTCGCTAGGATCAACTAAAAATATATTATCGTCTGTCCAAATAAACTTCCTTTCTTTGTAAGACTTGTTGTGCTTAATGGTTGTGCAGAATATAACAATGTGCTCGTAATGAAATCTGTATATTGTTTGTAACAAATCAAGTACGAAGACAGTTTTCCCACACCCTGTAATCCCGCAGATAAGAGAACAGTGCGGATCTTTTGGCAGAAACTTCAAGCCATCCATCTGTTTTTAATAGGTTATTTCTTCTACATTTTAATAAGCCACATCTTTTAGCCTGTTTTCTTCAATGTTTAGCTGTGCATCACAAACAATAAAAACATGCATTTTTATTGGGGGCGTTTCCGTTTTTTCTGCTTTCTTGCGGGAATATTTGTTTTATATCCACTATAGGATGTAATAAAGATTAGTAATTAATTCTTCATCTTCAAACATGGGGTTTTTTTAACTCTCCCCTATCATCCTTCCACTACAAACGTGTAAAGCAAGTATAATAAGCTTTTTAATGTCTTCGGCGCTTCCATTTAAAAAAACCAGAATAAAATTATAAATTCAAAAAAATAATTAATAAATCACCGCAACATCTCTGTCTGCCTCCGTCTCTCTCCCCCTCTACCCCTCCGTCTCTCTCTTAATTCACACACGCGCGCTGCAACACACATGGCTGTGGATAGGGGAACAATCAAATAACTTACCTGACAGCCTCTACCGTAACGCCGGCTCTATGACTTTCAGTCGACTGCGATAGAGAAACAGTACTCATTGCTAAATTTTTTCAAACGAAGAATTCTTGAGTGACATTGGTCTATCTGCACCTCTGTTGATCTTACTTCTTTTGAAGTTGCGTATTCTCTGTTTTTTGCTCCTACTTTTTTTCTTTAAATCTACGAATTCTTTTTTCTTTCTGGAAAGACGTAACTATTAACGCAGTGGATGAAATACTTCGAATCCTGTTCGCAACGCTTTATAAAAACAAACTCCACAAGTTCCACTTGTTGAATGGCTGGTTAGTTGAAGGCTGGCTAGTTGAAGGCTGGCTATTAGAAGCTTGGCTTTGAGTGGAGAGGCCGCGTCCATATCTAGGAATTTCATTATCCAAATTTATTATATGTAGATGCACATGAGCAATCACAAATGTTGTTTCGATTTCATCATGTTATTGTATTCACTAAGGTTAGCACATGCGTATCATAAATGCTGTTTCGATTTCATATGTTAATGAGGTTAGCGCATGTGCATGGGATTTTTTGGTCCAACCGCTTTTTCTCCGGCAAACAAAATTTAGAAACGAATTTACTTTCCGTTAACTCACTTGCAAAAAATATTTTCACAGAAGGTGCCGTGACAGAAAATCCAACTCCGCATGCCATGTAAGCAGACGCGACGCCTTTTTGGGCCTGCGATCAATATCAGCTAAGCGAGCAATGAATCATGGCACATCTACCTGTGTAGGCGCCGACAAGTGAATTTAACGGTGGGGGGATTGCAATCAATATGAGAACGTGCTCGTGAGAAACAGCCAGTCAATCAGTCAGGACTGCTAAAGTCCTGTAAACCATATTAACCTATTTCGGTTTAACTGTCGCGTGTTTGTTTTTCAATGTCTGTTTAATTGCATCAGTGTCTACCTGACGGCGAAGTAAACGTCCTTTCTCCACTCCTTTTGAAGTTCAATTCTGTCGCCTAGAATCTTCGCCGTCAGCCATAAGCTTCAGAAATTCTTCTCTGTAACGTTTTCATCCTGTAATGATTTGCTTATTCTTCATCTTAATGAACCAAGTTTTGGCCAATGCTAGGGCTACAATGGCGTGTGCTTTTGTAAATTAGGAGTTAATTTTTATTAAATACAGCACATACAATCATAGACACGGCACCCTAACCCAACCCGAGACCATCCTAATGCTAAAAGAGGCTGCGCTCCAACCCCGGTTGGCTAAACACAGCAACACTAGATAAACCCGCCGCTGTACGCTAGCTACAGCCGATGAGCCCAGTAATTACATACAAAAAGAGTATTTTAAGCTTTAGCATATTTTTTTCTAGTAACTCTAAACTTATCAATCTCTTTCTATTCCTTTGACGTTCAGTTTATTCTCTAAACCTAAACTGTTGAAACATTCATTTTTAATAAGATTTTTTTTTTAATTAATCTTATACTTATCTTCTTATTAACCTTCTGTCAGCACTTCAACAAATCAATAGAGAAAACCATAAAAAATAACATACTTTAATGAAAATAGATAGCAAGTACTGTTAGTTTGTCTTTGTGTCAGCGGCCATCACGAGTAACCTGTCAGATGATTACATGGTAGTTTATTTCAACCTCCGTATTTAGTAATACCAATAACGAGCCTAAGAGGCATCCAAGTTTTTCAGCCTTTATTTGTATGCCTCAAATTAACGTAATGTTCTGGCCGACTAGTATCTCCTCCCCGGAGAAAACATTAAAACAAAAATCATCGTCAATTTGCTTAGGTAGTGATTCTAGCGTAGGGGTAAAATTCTAAACCGACGTGTCACCTCCCACCTTCAGCTAAGGATCTTATTTATCTGTAGCATATATTCAGAATACCCCGATTAGTTATTTTATCAATATGTTTTTTCTGTTGTGTTCCTGGAACTAGGCTACAAGAACGTCCAGCATTAAAGCTTTTTCTAAAATTTCTGTTCTTGATCATAGTATACATTAGGGCTTTCGAGTTCCAAACTTTAAATTCTCAGTCAATTTCAGGAAGCAACGCCCAAGCATTCTCAGCTGTTATGAATTTTGTATTCATATTTACCAAAAATCGTTTGCCCTTAAATTTCTTATCTCTTCTAGGGTAGATATTTGCTGTTGTATTTGGTCTTCAATTGCCTGTTCTTTGTAAGCCCCATCATCTGTGTATTCAAATCCATAAACATTTCCTGGCACTCCTATTAGGTCGAAACTCGGTGTGTCTGCTAGGTCTTTTAAAACTCTACTGCAACGCATTTAAAGGAGCTAGCTACTCCGCTTTTGATTTCTGGCCCCCGAAGACCAATTCTTTTTAAAAATATAAAAATTATAATAAACAAATGTAAAAAGAAGCAAATACAATAACAAACAAACTACAATAAACAAACGTATTGAAACTGGGGGGTCAGTCGAAACTAGCTTAGCGTGCTTAGATTTTTCTAACTGCTCTTTTATTTTTTAACTCAACTTTGTCCCCTTATTATATATTTTACCCACTTAAAAACATTCTTCAAAACTATATCTTTGTCCTTAGTGTAAAATAATACAACCGATATAACTGCGATCTAAAGTCTTTTAAGACAGCATTATATATTCTGAGTTAAAAGCCACACAGAAACTACGGCGTGACCGTCCCGCTAAAAGCTAGCTTTTGACAGACTTTTCTTTTTTTCACAATGGTCTCTTCAGCTGATCAAGTCACAATACTAAACAGAGTTTCAAGTTCCCCAAATAGTCTATAGTAAAGTTCTAAACAGTCCGATCAGTTTGACGCTAGGAACAACAAAAAAATATATTATCGTCTGTCCAAATAAACTTCCTTTCTTTGTAGACTTGTTTGCTTAAATGGTTGTGCATAATATAACATTGAGCTCAGTAATGAACATCTGTAATTGTTTTACCCAATCAAGTACGAAGACATTTTCCCACACCCTGAAATCCCGCAGATAAGAGAACAGTGCGGATCTTTGGCAGAAACTTCAAGCCATCCATCTGTTTTAATAGGATATTCCTTCTACATTTTAATAACCACATCTTTTAGCCTTTTTCCTTCCAATGTTTTCTGTGCATCCAAACAATAAAAACATGCTTTAATTGGGGCGTTTCCCCCGTCTGCTTTCATGCGAAAAATTATTTTTATACCATCTTGCCCTATCCTTCCCCACTATCCAAACAATCTGTTGTCAAATGTGATCAAACCTCAAACCACAGGCCACATTTGGTTATTAAGTAGTCTTCTAGCCTTACATCATAAAGGCGAAGTTTTTTTAACATACACATCAACTGTAGGAATCCCTTTGCCTACCTCCACGAATAACTTTCTTATTTCATCAAAGTGTTGTGAGTGCAAAAGTCCGCGACCCGAATACAAACTGCTCAGACGTGCCATTTACTGCACAGTCAACCTCACCAATTTTTGGATTATAAAACGCTTCTTTCTTGCTTCTCTTTGAAAAGGAGTTGTTTCTTCAGTAAATCAAGAGCCAAAATTCCTTTTAAAGACTTCAGAGACTGATTTAGATGTATGTTCCAGAGAGTGTCTCCTTGTTTCTATTTTCTGTAAATGGCGTGCATAACGTTTCATAATAAATCTAACCGTTTCAAATAACTTTTATACATGGGTTAAGATTGTTTCTAGCCAGTCCGGGTAGTAACAAACATCAAACTCAAGAGAGATGTCACTAACTGTGCATTTAGCTAAAAGGAACTTCAGACAGAACGAAGAAACCGCTAGAAATAAATGTCAATCATAAGAAGTTTTTTCTTAGTGCCCTTGGTACTAAGGCAATCGTCTTTAACAGCTCAAAATCTAGAGGGAATGCAGAATCTGTATGCCAAATGCTTCTGCTACTGCCACATCTTTAACATCATTCTTTGCATCCTCCGCTTAATCCTGTGCTTGAGCCGTTTGAGTTTTGTATTCCCTGATACACTTCTCTTTTCTTCTTTTTTAGGCAGCCATAATCAGAAAAAGGCAAAAATTTCCTGCCTCTCTTGTACCAAAACTTCTACGCCCCCAGTTTAATTGCTTATACGATTAACGATGCCCCTGCCTAAATTAGCACAACAACAGTAGCATTAGGATCATTCCGATATAATATCTATTTTGAATGTATATTTACAGTGCCTGGCATTATACATCGCGGCGCCAAGATCAGGGAACTTGACTGAAAAATCTATGTCCAGCACAACTGATGATGGAGTATTTACACAATTACAGTCTGCCTTATACCTTTCACGCCATGGGGTTCCTCTCTTTTCTGTATGGCAAGGTCACAACCGAATAGTTTTATTTTTATAAAACAAAAAAAGAATATAAATAAAAAATATGGATGAAGAATTTGACACGATTTGAACTCTATTGAAGAAGAACGAGATCTGTCTGCCGTCCCCTTCACTTAAAAGAAGAAATGAAACAGCATTATAGCTCCATTCATTGCCGAAGAACTGAAAGAGCAAAGCAGGTTTCTTCAATCCCTTCCATTAAAGAAGCCGAACGCCCCCTTCAGTTTTAGCGCAACGTCGTGCAGAAACTATTAACAATAGATTAACTCATTCTACATAAGCTTAGGACTAAAGCTACCAAAAAAAGCCCCAGCCCTTTTGATTTTAACGATTGATAAAAGCAAACCATATCTTTATAAGAACTAGCAAGGAAATTACGATAAGAGTTACTACAAAGCCAACCCAACTAAAGTTTTAAAACTAAACACAATTAGACAAGGATTCCTGTTGCCGAGCCAAAGGCGATTAAACCATTTTAAATTAAGGCCTGAGGCTGTTTAGTCTTTTTACAGACCTTGGGGCAAGAGTTGCCCACCACCATCTGAAATAGAAATGACCCCTCTTCATGATTTAGGATTAAGAATAAATGATGCAGCAACAGAAATTGAGGCGAGTTTTAAATGAGGAAACAGTCAGAAAACCATTAGAAACACTGACAAATCTACATTGCCTATGCGTGAAATCCTGGGGCTAATGATCTCCAAAAGTCAATAGGGCGAACTTTAAAACAATTTAGCGAAACGTTGGTGAGCCGATAGAGAGAATAGAAGAAGAAAACAATAAACTGGCTGAATGCAGACGATAACAAAATAGGGCGAGAAGAAAAGGCAAAATACAGCTGACAATACAGGATATAAGGTGCTAAAGAAAGCCGGTTAGAAGTTCTGTCTACTAACAGAGCGCAGTTTAGCATCACAAACAAGCATAAAGAGAAACTATAAACAGAAATACTCTAGAAAACACTACACTAGCGGAAAGAAATAAGGACTCTATCAGGGACAGGGGATTACAAAAGATAGTATGTTAACAGACTATTGGGTTGCTATCTCTACACTCGTTATGCATTAAAACCGCAGTGCGCCAACAGGGTCAGTCAACACCTCCAACACCTCACCTGTAAAAGTTGATTAGAAAACAATTGCATCACCTAGCAAACTTATAAAGAAGTTAGCAGCCAAAGCGATTTGATGCTCTGACCTGGCATAAATAGGTAGTGGTTGTTAGTTGGTTTGACTCCTATAGGCAAAGTGCTGGTTATATGGCTGACCATCTGTGGACGTTAGGAGTGCTAGCTGCTGGATTAATTTTTAGTGAAATAAAGTATGTTAATCCAGTAACAGTTAAAAATACAACAAGGGCTTCTTTTCGCTAGTGTGGATGTCAGGTGAGCAGATCACAGGCGGTGTGGCTTTCTGGACTACTTTCTGCTGTGGAACGCTATAACTGTGGTGGATCGCTTTCCCTGGTTCTACAGGGCTAGGTACATTTTTTAAAGTGTAACTCACCCCCTATATAGTGATTTTTAGGATAAGATAAGATAATGTTGCTTATAAGCCCAGACCGCCCGCAAAGGCCACATAGGGCTAATTTTAGGATACTGTACGAATGCGGGTAACTCACTATTGACAGACACGCTTTGCCTATCGGCCCACCGACAGAGCGCAATTCCTCGTGAACATTCACTTTTATCTGCGATGACGGAAATTGCCGACAACATGCCGAAGTTTACCGGAAAAACCTGTGACTTGAATTGAACAAGTAGCAGAACAGGCGAGACAACGACACAAATCCGTACGTACGAGTCAAACCTTACCAGTTTAACCGCCAGCCCGAACAGAGACGAGCGGACGACGAACGAGTGCAACAACTAAAAAATCGTGTTGGCAAACACAGACTGGCGAGTATTTTGTTGTCCACTTTTGAATGATCTGCAGATTAGCACAGATGTCGGCCCAGTGAGTGACCTACATCGCTTCAAAGCTCATGAGTGTTGAATCACTGTTCGTTTGTGTTGAATTGTTTTGAAGGATTTAGAATTTGAGAATTCGAATGAAACAGTTTTGTTGCAACACTTTTCTGGTTACTCAGCAAGGTCTGTTATTTATTGTGGGGTTGGGGTGGAGAAGTAAAGAGGGGGGGGGGGGGGCGTGTCAGTGCGTGTTGATAAAGCAAGTCAGTCTCTGTGTGTGTGTGGTGTGCCTTGAGGCCCAACGAAATGTTCATGTATAAATCACACTCAAGTTATGGCTTAATGCTGGATGAGGATCAGCACATATTCCTAGTCTTCATTTAGAAACCAGCCACACCACACAATCCATCGGCTAATAACAATCAAGAAAGTATTTTTTTTTTATGGGGGGGGGGTTTTTTTTATTTTTGCATAGTGTTTTTAGGAGCTGTGTTTTCAAGTTTCCATGACCATCAAAAATAGGATGGTATTGTTGGTGTGTGTGTGTGTGGTGTGTGTGTGTGTGTGTTGTGTGGTGGTTGTGTGTGTGATGTGCCCGTATGTGTGTGTTGGGTGTGGGTGCGGTGCAATACATGAATGAAAAGACAGTGATAAACAGTCACTGAAAACAATCATCAAATAAGCCCAAGAGCATACAGTTGAGCTGGAAACATTACCAGCGACTTTATTCTTCAATGTAAAGTTATAAAATGAATCATCAAGGGTTATTCATTCATGTAAGAACAAGTGCATATGTTTAAATAAAAAACAGTACATGTGATCAATGCCAGATTTTATTTGCTTCTTGCAAAATTTCTTTTCTTCATGACCTATTTTTTTGAAACTTAGTTTACACTAGTCACTTAGTAACAGCATACATTTCTTACTCAGAACAAAAAGTGAAAAAATAACACTTGGTTATGTATTACAAAGTGAAATTGTTAAACGATTCACAAATAAATGAATATTTCTAAAAATTGTCTAGAGACTGCAACAGGAGTGTTGAGAGACCAGACAGTTAGACTGGAGAAAGGAGCAATATAACAAGACAAGGAGGGAGAACAGGGAACTGCACAGCTAGAAAGAAGAATTATTACTCATTTAAAAACAACAACAACAAAAAAACAAGTACAAAAAAGAAAAAAGACTTCATGAATGTACAAACCAAAGTGTAAGGAATTCCTCCTGATCCTGTATCTTATGACTTGCGTGAATCAATTCAAAGTACTACCATGCCTTTTACATCAAAAGCAGAAAGCAGCTACAGGCAATGTAATGATATCAATACTAAGAAACAAATACACAGAACGAGGAATAACAGTTGGAGGGGAACAAAAGGAAAATGAAGGAAAAAATATGAGAAAATATCAGATGCTAACACACACCAAAAAAGTGACATAGCATCTAGTTTGTTGTGTTATTTTGTTTTTTACATGTGTACGATGTGGAAACTGTGTATGCAATGAACACCAACCATGAAGCCAACTGTTGCACAGAGACCTGAGAAGATATGGCAGAAAAGTTTTACGATACAAGTTATGATGATATTAACACCGTATAACTTTCTTCTTTAACAAAAAAAACAGAATAGAATAGTCTTATTGGTGTGGCTTTTGGGAGGTCATGATCCTGCCATTGTATACTTCTTTTCAAGTTAAATGCACATTTAAAGCACACACATCAGACATGAAACAAAGAGAAAAGGTTGAATTTGTACATCCTGTATGAATACACATTAAGTTTTATTAAATAATTGTTTAATGGAATTTGTGATTAACTTGCCGCGTTACTCTCTGGCAGTACTAGAAATCCATCCAAAACACCTGACAATACAAAGAAACAAGTAGTATTATATGTTTTTGTTTGTCAGGATATTTGAAAGATCTGTAAAGTTACTCAGTCTTTTTGTTTGTCTAAATTGTCATAGTTAGGAGTTCAGATCCACAAAGTGATAATAATAAGATCAAATTTATTCAGCCTTAGCTCAAGGGACATTATTGAGTTTAATTTGCCGTAGGAACCATTGAAATTTTGAGAAGTAATTTGTATGACTGATTACCTGTAGTGGTCCAAGCAAAGGTTGATGTTTTCCATTGAGTAGTTGGTATGTGTATTGGGTGGTTAAAACGTAGTATTAACGATACCCATAACTCGGTTTACCTCAATTTTTGAAACATTTATATGACGGATACGGGTAACAAGAAGCCCAGTTCCAATATGGCAATATTGTTGGTCAAGGCAGTTTCCAAAATGGCCGATCGCGCAGATAATGATATAACATAAACTGCTCCTTGTTCACTCTGCATACCAAATGTCATAACTAAATACGCTGTAGACACGCAGCATGTGCCCTAAGACTTATATCATTCTGTCAGTCCTAGCAAGTGGAAAAAGGTGGAGGTCATCCAGCTGAGTGTATCACGGCTGTTCCAGTTTCCAAGAACTGTCACCTTGACCCTGATGTGTTGAAACTGCCTACTCAGTACATAACAGGAAACAGCTTGGCAATGAGGGCCTTCCTACAGAAGAGTAAGCTTGCACAATTTTTGCTTGTATGTGCCAGTGATTACCGAGTGAAAGGAGCGTTAAAGGGACCCTAGGGAGTAATAAATGACACATCCAGCTATGACGAGGGATAAAGTGGGAAGGCAAAGGATCGGCACACGATATCAAATGGTGTTACTCAAGTAAAGGGGGCCCCCTTATCACAGGTATTTCAGTGGTTAGATTTTAAATATCCTACCTTAGTCAGCTTCTTGTTTGCCTCTAAAGACTTACCAAGACATGATTGACACACAATATGAGACACGATATCGAAAAAAATCCTTGAGTACTATTCTGATTGTGAGGTGTGTTTTGTGTCTACATGTGGCATGGGGTGTAAAGCATTGTTAAAAGCCAATGAAGTCCATTCTATTCAGTGAAATAGCTGTCCAACTGCTACTAGATGCCGTAGTTTGCTACGCCAAGAGAATGCCTTGCTACGACGCTACTACGACATTAAATTGCTACGCGAAACAAAAAAATTCGAAGATACATTCGTTTTGTTTGGACAGCGCTAATTAACGTCTCTATCAGTACTGACGAACTGCATTTCCGCTTTCCGGTTTTACTTACTGTAGACACGTAATTTTTTTTTTTTAAAATTTGCCCACTTCCTCTGCTTCATCACTGTATAAAAACATTTTATAGACATTTACTAAGAGTACTGCGGAAGCTTTACTGTGGTCCCGAACAATGGTTATAGGCCTGATTTCCTTTTTAGAACGCCCAAAAATTAAGTTCTACTGTCCAATTGGAAATGCTAACTGTGAAAATTGTGAAATGCAACTGGTAACCGCATGAGCAGGTTGGCAGCTCTGAGTGGAATGATTCTGGCTTGTGATCTCATTGTTTTTGAGGTAGCCGCTTTCTAACTTCATGGAAAATTTGAATTAATGCAGGAGCTTACTCAGTTACTACTGCTTCCAATATTAATCCCCTACAACACTTTTTTTGCACTATCCTCAGATACCAGAGTAAAAACTGCAAGCATCTTTAATCTGGACAGGAATATATCCTCTAGATCACTATCTTTTCATGTCTCCTTGCATTTGTTACACTAAGGTTATGGTAATACACTGTACAGTAGTTATTCATCATGGTCAAACAGCAAGAAAAAACTGTTTAAGAGCTTAAGGTGAACTGAAATGGACCTACATATGTTTCTTGCCACTGTTTTTCCTCCATCATGGACCCAATGCAACTTTCTCCAACAGGACATACCGGTACATTGGCTACAGGCACTTGTGAGGTGAGCTTGGAATTCTGGGCAGAACATCCGTGTTCCCCTTCCATCTTGCTGTGTTCACAAGATCCGTGAACATTTCCAGTCAGAAAAATATCGTGGAGTCCATGCACTAATTGGACTGAACACACAGGTTTACGTGTGTGTGTGGGTGTGTAAGTGTGTGTTGTGTGTGTTTGTGGGTACTATTATATTTGTATTTTATAGGATTTGTATACTTCTTCCCTAGAGTCGCAATTACTCCTGCATTCTTTGTGTGTGTGCGTGTTTTCTTTTTCTTTTATTTTCTTACTTTTTTTCGCGTTTCGTCATCCTTTTGACTCCAATGCATTACCTCTGAAAACAACTTGAAGTAGCTCACGTCAAAGAAGAAGACTGAGTGGAGATATTCCCTGTCTGCTAAACAGTATGACAAACATTGGTCCACTGATAGAAATGAGTTCTCCCCGCTCCCACCTTCCCACCCTGTCCCCTTGCAAAAACCGTTTGTCCTCTTTAAGAACTTTTAGATAACAAAAAATAATTGGGTATTTGGGAATGAAAAAAGAATTAGACCTAAGTGTTCCACACCATAAAGTGTGCATCTTGGTGCTGTGATTCAGATTGAAAATGTCCTGAATCAAATTTGTTTTACCAAATCAACTTGCCTATTGGAATGTCAGCCCTTGGCATGCAAGCGACTCGACCTTTTTAAGTGATTTATCAGAAAGGATGAACTTCAGTATGTAGGAGAAATTTGGGATTTCCCGCAGTTTCTTTCTCTTTGTGTGTGTTTGTAAAAAGTAAATAAATGTTCCGTACTCTCGGGACTGTTAAGAGCTCTTCATAGTAATACTATTAGGCAACAAGAGTAACTGAGGATCAAGGTAAAAGATGTTTACAACCATACTCCAAATCTTGAGCGGTCATTCGGTATAATTGAATCACTTATCACAGTATCTTGCCATTAAGTAAGCCAGTGCCTCGTGTAGCTTGGATGGGCATAATGTGCTGTTCGGGGGTCTGTGTTTTTCTCAAACTTTCCGTGAAGGGAACTCCCCGTGCAGATGGCTCTCTCCATACATATGAAAGAGGTGGTGAAGGCAGCTTGAACACATAACCTGTAACGGTGTAAGACAGTTTTGTTATAAATTAATAACACTTTTAATTGGACTGTTCTGTGATTATCCAGACAAAGAAAAAAGGGAACAATGTAAATCGCATCCATCTACCTCTACACACTTTCCTCTGCCCCCCCCCCCCCCCCACCCCCCCCCCCCCCCACACACCACACACTCCCCCCTCCACCACCTCCCACACCAACGATGAAAACAGCAACTCGTCACTTGTAAAAAACAAGAACAGACTAATTGTTGGCCATTTTGACAGTAAGTTTTAACCTTGCCAAACATAGTTCATAATGCTTGCGAGTGATGGGAAAGACTAATAATGAGAATAATGACTTGTGTTTCTTAAGCATGCAAACCATCACAAACATGAAAATAAAGCAGAAAAGGAAAATTTGATAGAGAATTTAAGATAAGACATTGACATGTTGAGTAATGTGCCACATAAATACATGCATCTAGAGATGACACTTGAAAACTTGTAATATATATTGGGGAATTTGGTTTGGTTCTTCCTTCAACTCCCTGTGTCTATCAAACCTCAACACACTCCATAGTCAAGTAATGTTATTTTACCAGAACAGAGGAAGCACAAGAAACAATGAAAGCACCCACATCAGTAATAAGGCTTTATACTACACCATATGTTGGATCAGACATCAGCCTGCTATGCTGTATTCCCCCTTCTTGGCCTTGGGAAGTAGATGGGGCCAATTCACACTGCATCCCCTCCTGAAGTTATCCCTCTCACAATTTTCATTGTAATGCATGGCAGCCAGGAACAGCCTTGCAAAAATGTTCCAACATGCTGGTTAAGCCATCATCAATATATATGAATTATTGTTGTAACCCCTTCATAAATTCATATGAAATAAGTGTTTAACCCATTCTCTTCATGCCAGCGGCAAGCACAAACCCCCCCCCCTCCCCCCCCCCCCCCCCCACCCCCCAAAAAAGTGCCTCGCCATGCTATAGAACTGCATCCACTCTAACCTTGCCACCCCACTTCCACGCTACACCCTTGCCTCACCCATGCTTGCCGCAAGCTCACTTTTCCATGCGTTGTTCATCTTCTAATCCACACAGAACCACATGTCTGTTGTCTTGTGTGTGTCAGATCACACATATACAACACTGTGATCCACACCAGACACAGGCCTGTTGACTCTGTGTCAGTCGACCACATGTACACTGGGACCACACAGACCCAGTCCTGTTTGTCATCTGTTTGTGTCCAGTCACCACATGTACAAACTGGTGAACCACACATACCACAGGCCTGTTGTCTTCGTTTGTCAGGTCGCCACATGTACACTGTAGATCAACACAGACCACAGGCCTGTTGTCTTGGTAGTGTCAGTCAAACTCATAACACAGTGATCCACCAGACCACAGACCGTTGTCAGTCACACATGTACACTTTTGATTTTTGGATTTTGGGTGGATAATAAGTGATTGCCACACAAGGCCTGTTTCTTGTGTTGTGTCAGTCACACTCAACACACTGGCTGGCCCACATGGTTTGGAAAAGTTGAACAAAGTCCAACCTCTTGGACTGTTGGCTTCACACTTCAAAGGCATGGAACTTCCCACAATGTGATTAGCGTCAGCTGAGTGGGGAATCCTTAACTTTTGTCACAAAGCCAAGTCCTTGGGTAAAACCTTCTGGGTACACTAGCTTAAGATGGGATAGGCACCAACAGAATATTTGGTTGGTGCACCAAAGCCACACTATGATCCAACGGATATTCATCAGTACACTTGAGGGTTAATTGTGTTTGAGATCAAGCAGAACATTTTCCCTTTTACATGTTAAAGTCCTTAAACTGGTTCAGCCAAGCTTATAGAAAGCTGTGGTTTGGACTTTGCTATAGATCAACAGAATAAAAAATAGTTCTTATCAATAACAGTTTTACAAGGAAATCCATTTGTACAAGTAAAAAGCAAACTTGGTAACCAACCGTGTGTATGATACATTCCTAAGCCAAGAAAAGCTGTGTGCTCGACAGAATGACAACAACCAGACTGTGAAATGCCTCCCAGCCTGTGAGGTTTTGGTGAAAGGGTGACAGCTTCTTGACATCAATGAGAAGGTATTAATTTCAAAAATGATGTTGAGGGAGCAAGGTAATCCTCAGAGTCTTAACAATATATATAGGTATGAAGGCTTTCATAACTTATTGAAAACAAAAATACATATCATCCAAAGAAAAGAAAGCAGCAAGGACATTTGACCTTTGTATGTTGGGAGACAACTAACACAGAAAAAAATTGCACCCACTATGACAATATAGAAGGCACCAGACTATTACAATCAGTAATTGGCATTCTAGAAAAATGGATTATAACCAGTATGAAAAAAAAAGCAGCTTCAGACAAAGTATCACCTGTAAGCAAGAAAGAACTCTGCAGTTGAACCTGCTGATAGGTGATTCTACCAATAGACTGTGATCAGACTTTATGATGGGACTCTGCCAGAAGAACACTACACAAACTCTAGTACACCGTCAAAAACTGAGTCGGGCTAGACACATACAACTCACCCGTGTGAACCAGACTTTTGGTTCTTTTCCATCGCCGCACCAACTGTCAAGTTGGCAAGGTGGAATGTCGCCAGAATCACCGTTGTGGTTGTTCACAAGTGAAAGAACAACCTCCCACTTTGCCTTCATTTCACTTCCCCCATTTCCCATCCAGTGTTGAGGCTGCCACCCCAGTGAAGAATGGTTTTTACATGGATTTCCCTCCAATCACCCACCCTTTTCCATCCCAGCCCTGTTTGCACTTGGGTCAGTTTTTTGGGCAGACCAGTATCAACAAGGCAAATAATCAAACTTGATTTAGGCCCATTTTGATGTGCAATAGCATTATGCCTATTATTGACACATAGCGAATGTACACAAGATCCTCAATAATTCCAAACTATTTTTACTTGACAATCACTTTGCTTTAAGGATGGGTGTTAACATCACTAAAATGGTAAATCAATGCCACACACACACACACACACACACACACAAACACACACTACACACACATGAACAATGTTCCATTAAGTGTATTTACTTCCTCTTTAGAAAACTAAACTGATTGTTCCAACATCCCTTATCATTTAAAGTATGCAAACTGATTGATCCAACATCCATACCTATTTTCAGTATGCACAGTTGGCGTGCAAGACTTACTCTGAACACAGTGTTTTTATGATTTGCACTTACATTTTTGCGACATGCCACACCTCGAAGTAATGCATGCATTGGCTTCTGCTCCCAGAATTGTATTTTTCGTTTGTTTATGTCGATCATTGACAAAGGAAGCCAACTTCAAGGCCCGCCTTCAAGCAGGAAAAGGTATGTTCTCTGCAGGACTCCTCTTTTCACATCTGGCCCCTGTTTCCCCACCGCATTGCTCTGCAAATGACAAGTGACATTCAACAGAGATCAAAGCAAACATGAAAAATTACAAACCAATAACAAAATCAGATGAAGTCATGAGTAACTTCAGTATGCACAGTGGAACGCGTAATGCAAAGGTGAAGATCCTGTTTCCTTCTCTATATCTTAGGCAAAAAGGTTATGTTTTATAATGCTTGTCAGCTAATTGTTTGGGCAAGATAAAGAGCATCACTCATTCCAACCATTTTTTAAATAAAAAAAAGATAACTTGGGCTGCTTCCACCTAGGAACCAAATAAACATTAATAGGTTTAGGATTATTTAAAGTATCCGTACATCATGGAACTTACCTGAACAACTAGCACATCAATAACTTTGTTGATTCGGCATTCTATGGTGTTTGAATCCACCATATTTGGCGCGGTGGCCCTGGACCTGTCCACTTCTACCATCTCCTGTCAGCTCAAGCAATGGCCCCCCACTTCATTCAGCTGTCCATCACTTTGGCTTTTCTACCAACCAGACATTTATTACTGTAGGTTGAAAGTAATTCTGCCTGGTGGCTGTACAAATGTCTTGTCCTGAACATCCTGGCCATATTGAGCAGTCCCGCAAGCCGAATGTTTTGGTCAGCATGGAACCTGAAAACAGAATGCATGAAGACAGCAGAGATTCCCTCCCGGCATTTCGCCGATAGAGGCTGCATCTCTCCACTGCCTGACATACTGGACAACTGTCACATTTTGCAGTGAACAGTGAGCAGGGTCCCCCAATTCTTCCCAGCTCAGCCTGACCTGGACTTGCAGCAGCCAGGAGCACACCAGAACAGTTCAAGAGGAAGAATGGAAAAACCCAGGTACTTCCTCTCCTCAAAAGCGGCACAGATTGGACTGGACAGGTTCGAACTCATCACATTGTTCATCTGTCATCCTGGGAAAAAAATCAATAACAACTGTGAGTGAGGACATGGACAGACGATATGAGAATAAAATGGATGAAGTGTACAATTACTGATATAGTCACAGGGGGAAAAAATTCCTAATGCAATGTGAATGTAAAAAAAAAAGTGAGTCTATGGGGGGAGTAAACAGAACGATTTTTTTTTACGAGTATTCTCATATTGCACAACAGCAGCTGGGTAATAATTTTGTACCTTCAGGTACAACTCTTAGTTATGAAAACAGATCATATTTTTATTTGAGGAACTACATACAACTACTGACCCTGACCACTATGTTCTGTGGCATGGGACTCGCACCTACAGTGGGTCAAAGTCCAGGACCGAACCAATATCGAGACACAGTCCCCCCCCCTCCCCCCATACCTATGGTGTCATACGTCATCCACCTCATTGACTGGGCTGGAGTGCAGTCCCTATCTGATAGTGGACTGGGCTGGAGCTTGCCAGGTGAGGTTCATGAAGTGAACACAGACAGTAAACATCTGAAAGAACTCGCAGTCCTGGACTGCCAGTGTCCACTACATTGGGCTTCACTCCCAAATCCCTGAAAATCAAAAAACAGATGGTGCTAAACACTCTACATTTGGCAACCCACATTTTAACTACCACATCACAATGAATGAGCGTACTTTGTGTTCATTGCTATTGTTGAAAGCAACATGTAAATACAATAGCACCCTCACATATGGCACAGGAAAGAAAACATGTTTGCTACAGCCATAGATATCTATCTTAATTAATTTCAACAGAACTCTTACCTCAGTTTACACATCCAGGATTGAATTAGCTTGAGTTGCAAGTACTAAGTGCACTGCTGGCTGCAGTTTCAACCTTGACTCATGATCAACCAGAATTATGACGTGTCAAGCCTGTGTCCCAGTAGTAGTCATAGCACTTGTGACAAGGAGTATGCTTGTGTTAAAGTACTAGTTGTCGTGCAATTCTTCCTGTAACCATCTTCACCTCCTTGTCAGGTAGTCAACATACCGAAACTGCGACACACATGTGAAACACCTTGCTAGCCATCTCCTCCATAAAACACACACAGCCACACACACAACAACACACACATCACACACACACTGGTTATAAACGGTGTCCTGTTTTTGGAACAACAACTCACATCTTTGCTGCGTTTGTAAGGTGCATGTTGGCTGAAACACCTCGGTGCGTAGACATCAGTGGACTGTTTTGGGTGCAGCAGCCATGTCAACTGTGTTCCGCAAGTGTAGGAGACATGCAGCCAACACTTGCCCATGTTCTGCATCGTCAGTTTCTGCACATCCTCCCAGTGCACAACGGAGTCCCCAGCTCTTCCTATTCCCTGCTGACTCTGCTCTTGTAACAACCATCTTTGCACAGTTTCAGTGTCCACGATGCTCTGAGTTAAATAATGCAAAGAATTTCTTTTTAATCACTCTGTGTATACGTTTATTCTTCGCACACTTAGCTACACACAATATAACTGTAAACATAGAAATGCAAGTATATTACTACAGAGAAAAGACACAACAGCATAACACCCTACATACTAATTAAACACAAGCAAAAAATCAAAACACACACACACACACATACACACACACACATACACACACGACAAGTATCGTCCCCATTCTCTATCCCCACTACAACCCCACCACACCAGGTACAACATGAAATATGTTATTTACTGTCCATATAAATCATTCAAAAGCAGCAGCCAAAATAATTACACAATATTGAAATTGTCCGAGTCTTCCCCTGTACATTTTTCTGTCGCCTTGATCCACACAACACAGTATCCAATCTGTAAGAGAAAACAAACTTGAATCAAATTGTGTGCCCTCCCCATTTACAAATGCATTATACTGGTCCATTCTGTGACTGGATTTTTAACAACGCCATTCAAAGTTAGATATTAGGTTGTAACATTCTGACTATTACATAGAGCAATAACTTTGCTAGCAAAAGAATTTTGGTCCAAAAGATCAGTCTGAATAAACGGTTTCATTCAACGATTTTTTTTTTTTATAATGTATATGCCTGTCATCACATTTGTAAATAAAACAATTGACAAAATATATTCTCAACAACCCATCAATAGCTTACAACTGCTCACCACCATGTATTTTGGTGCAAACAAAATGTGAAAATATATAATGCTCATGTTCAGTCATTTGCAGTTTTATTTCCCCCAACTTTACCATTGTGGAATTCTGAAAAGATAAAAAAAAAAAAAAAGTATCACAGATTCTAAGAGCCACAAATATGTGTGTGTGTGTGTGTGTGTTTTTGTGTGGTGTGTGTGTGTGTGTGTGTGTGTTGTGTGTGTGTGTGTAATACCTCTACACACACACACACACACACACACCCACCTATATTACAAAATTGAATGACGATATGTGCGACTGACGTAAGTGCTTGCTTGTAAAGGTTCGCCACGTCGACAGAATGCAAAGATCAAAAGTTAGATTACCTTGCTACTTCACGATTCCTATATCCTTGGCCCTTCTGTCCGTGTTGATCCCTGGTGACAGCCTCCTGTGTCCCAGTTCAGCACATCTTTCTTTCAGAGCAGGACCGCACAATTGTCAGTGAATGAGATAGGAAAGGCCATATTTCTTTTCTTCAGCCTGCGCTTGGGTTGGAATCCAAGCTCCCTTTCAAACAGGGGCGCCTGTACTCGTCTTCAAAATCCCGCTGGTCATGAAGGCAAGCCACAGATCACGTCTTTTTCAACGGACCGTCGAAATTCTTTCGCGTATAACTTCACAAAAGAAACACACGATCGTCGAAATGAGTTTCAGTTGAAATCCCATGTTGCGATTCCTCCTCTTCTCCTAATCTGACATCACAGCCACTATTTTTAGTAACTTCGGTTTTTTTCTGCGCGTGTTGCATGCTCGGAAAAGGAAAGTAGACTCTTGCGAAGCATATGTGTGACACACAAGTTTCTGAATGCACCGAGAAAGTTACATCCAGCTAACCCGTTTTTTTTAAAAAAAAGGGGGGTGAGTTTACACTTTAAAATGGATGGACCAGGCCTAGTGTTTAAACCTTGATTGTGCCCTAAGTTATGATCGTCTCCAAGCCATGAGGATTTTCATTATTATAATTCCCTGTAATCATGCCAACTGCAGTCTAAGTCAGAGGGTAGCCATGTATATCCACTGGCCTACAACAAAGTCAACCTTTGACCTAGCATGTGCAAGGAACGTCTTGATACCTTTGTATGCTGGAAGGCAATCAACAGCAGAGTTTCATAGCATCTTCTAAATTAGCTAGAAATTGTTTTCTGGCGTTCAAAGCCTGTAGATTGATCTCCAATAGCTAGCTTAGTCTGTTCTTGTGCTCCTACTAGACACCAAACGTATGTATGTATGGAGTCATTAAGACTTTGCACTCCTGGCCTTGTTAAGCCTTCACATTCCTCTAAGATAAATGTTGCCCGAAGCATTAGGAATGTTTTAGTTCATCGACCTAATCGAACTTGTATGCCTGGTTGACAAGAGTTGTGGCCAGGCCAGTAGTCATAAGTATTTCACTTTTTGCACCCCACAAATACAATGTTCCTAGCCCTTGATGCGGTCTAACTTTTGTCTAAAATCAGTTTGAAGTATGAATGTTAAATTCGTTGCGATTCTTTCTATGCAGTATTTGTCCATTGGCGTGTTGCATGGATTAAACGCGCTGGTCCGCTTGGGAGGACTACTGTAGTTCAGTTAGTATTCGTCTGTACTGGTAATAAACATGAAAGTTATATACCTGACCTTACCAAAGAATTAGGATGGTTAAAATGTTTGGCATATGAAACCCCAAGCCATTAGATGCGCAGTAAATGGCAAAATTTAACTGATTCTGGTAAAACATCATAGGGCGGGATGACCCCCTGCTGATGTACACTAACATTATTTATTGGCGGGATTTAAATAACTAGTTAGTGGGTTTTTTACAAGTCTGACTTGGAAGCCGTATTATTCGTCTACTGCAATGGTTAGTAAACCTGAAGTCCCACAGATTTGGGATAGTAAAACGCTCCTATATGTCAGTGGCTCTTTCGTTTAAATTTAAATGGTTCCATTTTTTAAATAGGTTTTTTTAAATATTATAAAAAAGAAGCACCTCTATATAAACCAACAAAACAACAGTGTTTCTTTAACGCACCCAATTAACAATAGGCGCGGTAATTACTAGGATTGCCCTTAAAGAAATTGGTTTTAAAATAAAATGGATTAACATATCTGACAGAGCTAAGAATAACTGGTAGATGTTAAGGACTAACAAGGCAATCTATAAACCATTTAAAAATACCCCGATGGTTACCACAACATTTGTTCTTTAAAAAAGTATTTTAGCACTTTAACATCAGTTAAAAATTAATGAGGCAAAACATTATAATTAACTATAAATTACACAGAAGAAAAAAGGGAGTACCGTTTTTCCAAGAAGCCTTGCTCGAATTTTAGGGCTTTTATGAACAGTGGTGAAACGTATCAATATTAAAACACATATGCACTTAAAAAGCGGTCTTTTATAGTAATGAGGTAGTAGACCAGCCGATTTTCCTCATGTCCCACGATGTTGTATTTCTATTTAGAAGAGTTAAAAACAGACCGCAGTATATTTATGGGACAGGCCCTCTACATTCTACGAGCAAAGCCAGGAAATTAAAGGCAGGGTAATTAGGCATTAACAAGCATACAGGTTTGGTGGAGACAGTGGGAATTTAAAGAATTAATTAACCTAGACATAAACTCATTAAATATAAAAAATGAAACTAATCAAGAATGGAAACTAGTTGTTTGTTCTAACTTATTAATAGAGATATTATAAGTAGAAGAGCATACTGTAAGCCCTTAATTTTTGCTATGTCCCCTGGAGAGAATGTAAATAATGGCGGGTCAACGATCACCCATATTATCTGCACGGAAACCCCTGTTTTAATGTACGATTACGTCCAATTTAGAGGTTTTGAGGAGTTAATTTGTTTGTAAATCTGTGTGTAAATTTGGCTAAAACTGATATGCGAAGACGTGATTATATTGACAAGGGGGTTTTTCGTCTAAAAAAAGATGGGGGTCTTGAACCCAGCATATGTACATTCTCCTGCTTTTATCAAACTTAACATCTTCTCCAAGGCCGAGCTAAAATGTAATTGAAATTCCAATGGAACAACTAGTAGTGAATAAAAGTAGCATCCAGGAGTAGGCGGACATGTTATACCAAACCTGCATCACATATTGACAGCCACTTACATATCTTTTTATCCCATTTCTGGTACTGCTGTGGAAACTCACTGCCGGTGCCATCAAGATTGCCACAAATGCAATCTCTTGTAAAAACAAATGATACCAAACATTTTTGAGATCTGCCAATTGATGTTTTCTAATTTTAACTTACCCCAGATATTTTACTGTTAACAGGGCTGACTTGGCCATTGCTTTTACTTCTTGAATAACGAGAGCGACCCCCTTTGTTGCCAAATTTGCTCCAGGGCCATCCGTCAGATCGCACTATTTTTATGATATTTATTTTACTTTTTAACATGCGCGCTGGTGACGTACTCGAGGTATTTTTTTTTGAGTGAACCAGTTTTTAGGAAGAAGAAGACCACTGGTCCAACACAGGAACCAGAAATGTCCATCATGAGGTCCCCCTCAGTGTGACCCACTGGTCATCCACCAGGAACCAGAAATGTCCATCATGAAGTCCCCCTCAGTGTGACCACTGGTCATCCACAGGAACCAGAAATGTCCACCATTTTTGAGGTGAACCAGCATTTAAAGAAGAACTTCCTGAGCCGTCGAGCTCCCCTTACGCACAGCATCCGTGCGTATTAAGTGTTTGCAAACGCGTAGAACTTTTCTACGCACACATAGTGCTATTGGAACACACGATGAAACTGAAAACATGAGTGGATGTTGCCTGAATCTACTCACCAAGTGGAGTCACTTTAATTTCAAGAACATATTCCCGCAGGAAGCCGCCATTAGACAAAAGGGAAATAAGCCTCCACTGCAACACTTTCAAGGAAAAAGCACTCTCCCCTCCTTCACTAATACAGTCTGCAAACGATGGTGTGGGGACACTGCGTTTTATATCGCTAAACGCATTCTGGTCGTGTCCTTCATTTGATTCAGTATCACTACTGGTGTACTGAAAAATCTTACTTGTTTTTCCGAGAAGATGTTTGCAGCATGCCCGGAAATATGTTGGATAAGAGCACGTTTCATGACTGTCTCATTAGTCACAAAAAGTTAGTCGGTCTGTTCAGTTACACTCTGTTTCATGCCATTATAGGTCTGTACGAGGGTCGGGGGCGGTGTTGGAACGTTATGTGTCAATTATGAACGGTTTCTACCAGTGTGTGTGTGTGTGTGTGTGTGTGTGTGGTGTGTGTGTGTGTGTGTTTGTGTGTGCGTTTTGTGTGTGTGTGTGTGGTGTGTGGTGTGTGTGTGTGTGTGTGGTTGTGCATTATGG